>JAQQSY010000112.1:0-45135 GCA_028646535.1 Procyon lotor
GGGGGGGGGGGTAGGGATAGGGTGGCTGGGGTGTGGACATTGGGGAGGGTATATGTGAAATGTGTAAGCCCGACGATTCAGACATGTACCCTGGGGCAAATAATACATTATATGTTAATAAAAATTTAAAAAAAAGCACTTGTAAATTAAAAAAAAAAAAGAGATTTAACTCTTCTGGGGAGTGACTAGAGGGACTGAAGGCAAAAGAGGGCGTTTACTTTTTCCTTAAGCCTTCCTGTAACATTATATATTTTTGATATAAACGCACTGGTTTTATAGTTAAAAATTTTTTTCAGTTAAGAGTGCTGAAGGGGCGCCTGGGTGGTTCAGTCAGTAAAGTGGCTGCCTTCAGCTCAGGTCATGATTCCAAGGTCTGGAATCAAGCCCTAAATCAGGATCCCTGATAAACAGAATGCTTGCTTCTCCCTCTGTCCCTCCCTCCATGTGTGTTCTCTGTTTCTCTCTCAAAAGTAAAAAATCTTTAAATTAATTAATTAATTTTTAAAAGAGTGCTGAAGGGTTTGCTACCTGCAGAATTTAAAATCAAAGCAGTTTTCAATGGAATACTATGTAGTTATTTCTTTTAAACAGTGAACGTGTATTCCACAAGAAAGATGCCTATATTAAGTTTTAATATATAAGCTCAACACTATTTTTATTAAAAATATTTTTATAAATTAAAATATAAATTTTATATTTTATTTTAATAAAATTTTATATTTTATTTTAATAAAATTTTATAAAGTTTATTAAAATAAAATATAAATTAAAAAATATTTATATAAAATATGTTTTATAAAAAATGTGTACACACACACACACATTCTCTAAGTTGGGTGGGGCGCCTGGGTGGCTCAGTGGTTAAGCCTCTGCCTTTCGCTCAGGTCATGGTCTCGGGGTCCTGGGATCAAGCCCCATGTTGGGCTCTCTTCTCAGCGGGTAGCCTGCTTCCCCCCTCTCTCTGCCTGCCTCTCTTTTGTGATCTCTTTCTCTCTGTCAAATAAATAAATAAAATCTTTATAGAGAAAAAAAACAGACAAATGGATATACATACATATAATGAAATACTACACAGCCATAAAAAAGGATAAGATATTGCTATCTGCGACAACATGTTTGGACATAGAGGGTATTGTGGTAAGTGAAGCAGGGCAGACTGAGAAAGACAAATAACATAGGATTTCACTCTCATGTGGATTCTAAAAGACAAAACAAATGAATAAACAAAAAGAATCACAACTATAAATACAGAGAACAACAGATGGCTGCCAGAGGGAAGAGGGGGTAGGATGATGGAAAAAAAGGGTTAGGGGGAGTGGGAGATACAGGTTTTTGGTTACAGAATGGGTAAGTTATAGGAATAAAAGGCACAGCATAGGGAATATACTCAATGACACTGTAAAAACGCTGTATGGTGACAGATGGTAGCTATACTTACGGTGAGCATAGCATAACATATAGAGAAGCTGAATCACTTAGTTGTACACCTGAAACTAATGTAACACAGTGTGTCAACCAAACTCAAAATTTGTTTTTTAATTTTAATACTTACATATACACACATACTGTATACATATTTTTCTAAATATCAGACTAATACACCAAGCTATTAACAATGAGATTACATGGTGGTTTCACTTTCTGCATTTATACATCTTGTCTTAAGGTTTTAGAATAAGCACATATAAGAGTCACAAAAATTTAAAGATGCAGATATTGTTCTATTTTTTTTAAGATTTTATTTATTTGACAGAGAGAAACACAGCAAGAGAGGGAACACAAGCAGAGGGAATAGCAGCAGGAGAAGCAGGCTTCCCACCAAGCAAGGAGCCCAATGCGGGGCTCGATCCCAGGACCCTGGGATCATGACCCGAGCCGAAGGCAGACGCTTAATGACTGAGCCACCCAGGCACCCCAATATTTAGTTTTTTAAAAGATCTTAGTATTTATTTGAGAGAGGAAGAGAGAGAACACATGTATGTGCAAATGGGGCAGGGGGGAGCAGAGGAAAAAGGAGAAGCAGACTCCACGCTGAGCAGGGAGCCTGATGTGGGGCGCAATCCCAGGACCCCAAGATCATGACCTGAGCCAAAGGGAGACGCTTAACCAACTGAGCCACCTAGTGGTCCCCATATTTAGTTTTATTACTTAAGATATCTTATATATTTTAAGCATACATATTTAAAAAGCAAATTAAAGAAAATGAAAGCACAGTTAAAAATATGCTTATTTTAGGGGCGCCTGGGTGGCTCAGCGGGTTAAAGCCTCTGCCTTTGGCTCAGGTCATGATCTCAGGGTCCTGGGATCGAGCCCCGCATTGGGCTCTCTGCTCAGCAGAGAGCCTGCTTCCCCCTCTCTCTACCTGCCTCTCTGCCTACTTGGGATCTCTCTCTGTGTCAAATAAAAAAAAATAAAATCTTAAAAGAAAAAAATATGCTTATTTTATACAACCATATATCGTAAAGATGCAATCTCCAAACTAGGCCATTCATTCTATCAAATCTGGTAATAATTCCTACATATGTCCATATTAACAAAGCATTATTGTACTGGCTAACGTAACACATTCAGGCTCTTTCCTTGGGAGTAAAAATACTATGTAATCAAATGTTAGCACAGTAACCTAATAGATCCCCCCAAAAAGGACAAGCAAGGCATTAAAAAAAACATTAAAGAGGGGTGCCTGGGTGGCTCAGTCATTAAGCGTGGCTTAATGTCATTAAGGTGGCTCAGGGGGTTAAAGCCTCTGCCTTCGGCTCAGGTCGTGACCTCGGGGTCCTGGGATGGAGCCCCGCATCGGGCTCTCTGCTGAGTGGGGAGCCTGCTTCCTACTTTCTCTCTCTGCCTGCCTCTGCCTGCTTGTGATCTCTCTCCCTCTCTCTGTCAAATAAATAAAATCTTAAAAAAAAAAAAACAACCCAAAACATATTAAAGAATGCAGACATAGCACAAAATGAGAAGAAACAGACAAATACATTTGTAGTTTCCCAGCTAGCTTATGTTGCAGAAATACAGGTAAAATTAAATGAGTAACACTGAACTCAAGATATGTCTGAAATAGAATTCAATCTCAATTTCCAAAAAAATTACAATACACTGAAATATTTTTCACATTGGACAGTAAGTATAATTCGAAACCTGCAAAAACTTTAAAGGGCAATTTTTTTCATAAAAAAGCCCATACTCATGTTTTAGGTTGAAACTGGGGAATCAAAATTCAGTGGTATGCATACATAAAGCAACCCACTCTTCCCCCAGTGATTTACTTTGCTATAATAAAAGAAAAATATGTGATTTGGGGGTGGTATCAGGTTTAGAACATGGAAAATGTTAAATGTTCTGGATCTGTTAAGTTTGGCAAATGCTGCACACCACTTAATGCTCTCTAGGAGACTCAGAATGCATCTTAACATATGTAAGACACATTAAAAAATATTTATCCTAACAATATCCCAACTTATATGAACACAGAATCCTTAGTTCAAGAAGTACTTAATAATCCATAGAACTCATGGAACAAAACACAGTTTAGGAAATGCTGATATAGGAAAAAGAGCATGGTTTTAGGAGTCTGAAGACTCTGCCACAGCTTATTAACTATGTGACCCTGGGAAAGTTACTTAATTTCCTTGAGCCTCAGTTTTCTGTCTGCAAAATGTAAAAACACCATCTACCTAAGTGCTTGGCACATAAAAGATGACTGACAGATAAGTAAATAAATAGTTCCTCTAATTTTTCATGTAATGGTTTATATGTTGGCTCTGGTTAGCAATGAAAGTTTGAGGTATCTATTTTTTTATACCATCTTGTTCGATCCGTTATGTTCAAGTTTTCAGTTTGATGTCAATCATATCCAAAATAAATGTTTCAATCTGGCTAAGCAAACCCCATTTTAAAAAAAAAGTCTTTAAATATTTGTGGAATATAGACAATCATGGGAAATTCTTAAAAAGCATAAATAAAATTAATTTCTACTCTTCAGTAATCAAGATACAAAGAGTAAGACTGGATCCCTGCTGAGAAGCAACATAAACTAGCTAACCAAAACATGTCCCTATTTCTTAATAAAGACAGGTAAGACTTGTTACTCTCAAGTAGTCAGGGATTTAAGGAAGGGAGGAGATAAAAGATTAACAAATCTTGATTGAATACCCATTAAAGGCCAGGGACAATTCTAAGCACTGGGTAAACAAAACAGTCAACACCCTCATGATGTGTACATTCCAAATGCAGATAGACAAATAGACATATTTGTCACAGACATCAGATAGTAGTTAGTGATTTAAAGAAATAGAAAGCAGCGTTAAGGAGTTGGAAGAAGATGAGAAAGCATTGTTTTAGATAAGATAGTCAAGGAAGACCTCTGGGAGAGGTGACAGGTGTCTAGAACTAAGTGAAAACAAAGCACACTTTAGTTTACCAATGCCTTTGTGGGCTTGAAATAAATGGTGCTTTCTATTAGACTTTTTATTGACATTGTTCAGAAGAGCACGATCCACAGGTAGATGCAGAAATCACTACTATAAAAGAGACTGGATGGTACCAAATAAATGATAGCATCAAAGTTCCCACTGCTTCACAAGCCACATTTGTAATTACATTTTGGTCATACACAGTGCAATGTTAGCTTTTGCCATTATAACTACCTGTCATCTAGTCTCTATTTAGACATCTCCCAAGAGAAGGCAGCACAAAAAGAAAAGATAAAGTATTAAAAATCCTTTAAAATAAAGAGTTCAAAAAATAAAATAAAATAAAATAAAATAAAATAAAATAAAATAAAATAGAGTTCAAAAGCTTAAGAGTTTTCATGGCCACCAATCTCAAGGAGTTAAGAAAATTGATCCTCTCCATCTCAACATCTTCAAATTGTTGTCTTATTAGGCTAACTCTTCCTCAATACTATAATGCCTCCAATTTTCTCCCTCCAACACTACTCCTCATTCCACACATGTAAATGTGTACATTATATGAACGTAGGCTAAGTTGACAAGTTTATGTTTCCACATTGATTGTCCTCTTCTGTTCCTTTACAGTAATTTCTTATGATAAAAGTTGCTTTTTAACATACCAGATTCTACATCAAGTGTTCCCTTTGAAGTACTCACCTCTTGAGTATATCATTAAGTTCTACAATGGAATTCATTCAACAAATTAGTTTTGTGTGCCAGGCACTGTATTAATTGCTAGGTACCAAGTATACAAAAAAGACTAAACAAGACCCCTACTCAGGTTGGTTTACTTGACAATACGAGACAAAGAAAGAAACAACTATCCAGGTACCACATTTACATAAAAGATGCTTCTGGAGTATATTAAGTGAAAGAATCACCTCATTCTGTCTGCTGAAATCAGACTTGTAAAAGACTTAATATCTGAACCTGGTCTTAAAGGATAAATAGGCAGATGGAGAAGGGAGGACCTTGAGGTTAATCAGGCCAACTGAGAGATGGATACTGTAGTGAAGGTAGACTCCCCCCCCACACACACACCCAAAAGGAAGCTGGAAAGGTGGGAGTTGGAAGCCGGGAAAGGGGAGGTAGTGGCCAGATTCTAAAAGGCTTTGTTTGCCAGGCTAGGCTAGTAAGTCAGACTTTTATCTTGTTTTTGGGGTAAGAAACCATTAAAGAATTTTAGGGAATAAAGTGCCTAATGAGATTATATTTACAATATAGAAAGAACACCAAAAAAGACTATAGATGAAGCCAGTCAGAAAGCAAGAGAGATTAATGAAAAGATTGCTCCAATAGGACATTATGAAGCCTGAACTAAGACAGTGACACAAAGAAAAGCAAGAGTTAAAAGCATAGGTATGTACAAAGTGTCAAAAAACACAAACATCTAAGAGGAAATCTATCTAGTGAAATCAGAGAAAGCTTCACAGGGGAGGTGGTATTTGCCCTGGGCCCTAAACAAGGAAAATTTGCTGTATAGAAAATGAGAGAAAAGAATAGAACAGAACAATGGAAGGGGAAGACAAAATGCTTAATGACCTGAGATGTTATAAAAGTAGTAATTCTATCCTTTTGGAGATCAAGCAGTTGGTAAATACTCACTAAAAGCCTAAGATATGCCTTGGATCTTGAAGAATCAAATGAAAATTAAGATCACGTTTCCCAAAATAATGCACCTGGAAATTCACAGGCAAAATTTTAATAAAAGGAGTAACTGAGATCACATTTTGGTCCAAGAACTCTAAGTACAGTACCCCTAAATAAGAGTAGGATTATGGTGATGGGATTGGTGAGGTTAAGAGCTGATAAACTGGGGGGAAGGCAGTGAAGACTTTTTATTCTAAGGCTAGGAAACCTGGAAAACTCAGACAATTCCAGGAACATTGTAGTTTACAGATTATCTTATTTAGTCCATACAACAATACATTTATAGGGATAACACTAAGTACTATTATTATTCTACCTGTCAATGAGAAAACCAAGGGTTAAAGAAAATAACACAGCAAGGTCACATCTCTAGTTTAAATGGTGAAGCCAGTATGCCTATCTGATTTAGACCTTTTGTACTCAATTACTAACCTAGGAGAAACTTAAATACATGCCTTAGTTACTTATTTTAACATTTAAAAATCTATAAAGTCACTATTAGTCTAGAATCAAAAAGTGTTTCATTTAAACAAGGTTTACTCCTAAACTACTTGGGTATTCTCATAGTATAATCATTCACCCAATAATTTCAATTTTGTTAAGGTTACTTAAAAAGCCTTCAAAATATGTATTACAAAGAAAAAGACCAGTTGTAAAACTTTAGGAATCATGATGCCCCCAAAATAGCAAAAACTTGCGAGGATATCATCAATTTTTCAACAAAACAAAGAAAGACTGTTTTCTGGAATTAATCTTATCCACACTGTTTCGAAGACAATGTTTTCAGAAAAGGAATTAAGGGAAAGGAAGGGAAAAGCCACATCCCATAGTCATTGAATACAAATGTTCACTGAATGAATACAAGTTGATCTAAGTATCATTTTCTTAGTAACGATTACTTCTGAAGTTTCATTTTTATCATCTTCACAAACTTGTGAAAATTGAAAACATGCCCAGAATGAGACAAGCTCTCTATCCTCTCACATGTTGGTTTATTTCTTGATTTGGTGCAATTCCAAAGATAGAGCCATACTGCAAAAGCTGGAGAGAATATGGTCCCAGCCTGTTGCAGGAGGAATCTACTTGGTACAACCTTAGTCTCGGGAACACTTCTAAACTAAATACCTGATGGGGCACCTGGGTGGCTCAGTTGGCTAAGAATCTGCCTTTGGCTCAGGTCATGATCCTAGGGTTCTGGGATCAAGACCCGAGTCTTGCTGCCTGCTCAGAGGGGAGACTGTTTCCCCCTCTGCCTCTGCCCCTCTACTGCTTGTGCTCACACACACTCTCTCAAATAAATAAATAAAATCTTTAAAAAGGAAAAAAAAAAAAAAAAACACTAAACACCTGATGAAAATACTTTTGTGGCAGTTACGTATCCCAGAGAACACAAGTCAGGCTACATATCTTTACATATTAAGTGCTCTTAGAGAGCAGGTTCCTGTCGCCAGCACTTAGGGCAATGTCAGGCACACCACAGTGAAGGGATGAATAAATCTTACTCTGCCTTTCAAATGTGAAAGCAGGAGCTATTCAACCAAATTTGAATGGTGACACTGTTCCTCTTTCATCACAAAATTATGAACAAGGACACCCTGACTTGATTTTATCTGGGCTATTGAAAAAAAAGTGACAAAAATATTGTGGCAAATATTATGAAGGGTTGTATATAAACTTTCTATTCTACTATTTGTATAAGGCATTATAAGGAGATAAAGGCCAGAAAACAAAATAAATTCCACAGGCAGAGTTTGCCCAAAGTTATTAGCTAATAAGTGGTAGAGTCACAATTAGGACCCAACTAGCTCTCAACCCAATGTGCTTCCTATTATACAAGTCATCACAGGAACATCTTTCCTATTTATTAGTCCAAAAAAATATATTTTGGGAAAAATTTTAAGCAAAAAGGAAACTCATAGAAAAGACATTACAAAAGTACTTTCCTTCTGAAATTCTTCTGCATTACATTTCTAGGTGTCACCAAGACTCAAGACATTAAAACATTCAGTTAAAGTAAGATGAGAGCTGCAAGCATCAAGCATGAAAGAAAAGAAAAGAAAAGAAAAGAAAAGAAAAGAAAAGAAAAGAAAAGAAAAGAAAAGAAGAAAAGAAAAAAATATATATGGTATATACTCTGACAAGCTTCAATTTGACTAGTTACATCCATTCTTGTTATCTTTCTATGATGACAACAAAGTCTTACTAAGGCTTTCCCCAAACCCAGGTCTTCTCGTCCTCCTCACTCCTCCTCCTTGTCCAATTAGTTCCCCATTCTCCTTAAGCTTCAATTTTCCTTCTTATCTCTACCTTTTGGCACTGAAATGCTCTACTCCCTTCCCTTCCCCCAACATACCCACGCTGCATTTTTATCCTTTCAGCCATAGGAGCTTCCTGGACCACCCTATCCAGAAGTCCTCTTAGAAGTTATGAACTTCTAAGTTCATAACTACAAATCACAGTTAAATTTTTATTTTTATTTTATTTTATTTTTATTTTTATTTTATTTCTACTAGTTAATTGTTGTTCCCATTAGGATGTCCCATGATGGCTTTCCCCTCTACACTGTCTCTACAACACCTCCTTTTCCATCATTATCAAAACTGATTTTGGAAATACTGTTATTTCTACCACCTCCTCCCAACTGTAAGCTCATCCAGGGTAAGTGCTGTCTTAACTCATTTACTCAGCACTTGGTAAAGTGCCTGACGCCATCCAATGCAGTCAGTAAAAGTTTGTAAAATAAATGTGTGTAGTAAGTAGGAATGTTCATTAATAGGGAAGAAGCAAAGAACAATTATACCTCAACACTTCCTAGTGCAGGGAAATGCTGAAAGGTGTAGACATAAAAACTGCAGTGATACAATGTATTAGCAAGGACAAAATTCCATTTGAAGAGATGAGGTGTCTCTGGCTCAGCAGAAAGGAGGTAGAAAAGCAATCAACCAAGTCTACTTTTTATTTTCCACTGGACCAACAGAGCAAATTGTCCCCTAAAATTACAGCTTTGGAACACTGCAATTTATTCAGCACACTCAACTACTCATCAAGTGTCCAAGTACCAACATACTACTACTATTTTGCATTCTCTAAGATACACCAGGTGAGGAGCAGAGGGTTGGTTACCCCTGAAACGTGCTAGAACAAACAGAAGTAATAATGGCCTATCTTCATATTTATAGAGAAAATCTCGAAATGGCCATGCAGACCAAGTTAAACATACCAATAAATATGTAACCACAGGCTAGGACCCACTATAGCATAGAAATGGTCATACCACTGCCAAAAGAGACCAAACTCCACATCTTTCTCAATCGTCTTCTACTCAAAGATCGTAATAGCCACTAGAAAGCTCAATAGCCTCATTCTTGGTAGCACAATCCTCAAAGGAACACAGAAGAGGCGAAAAGAACAGCTTAACAGTCTCCTTCCTCCCAGCCTCAAAAAAATAAAATAAAAATAAAGCAAAATAAGAAAAAGGAAAACAACAACCAATGGGCTCCACGATCCCTAATCAGATAGCCCTAGACGCCTTTCGAAGCCAACTGTCAGACCTTTTAGGGGGCCAGATGACGTTGACTCCAAAGATAAGTCTCTGGCCCCAACACATATATCCGGATTATTCAGGAAAACCCAGGTTTTCCAGTTGGGAGATATGCACTCAAAAAAGGATCTCCCAGCATGAACGAGCAATCAATCTCTCAGAAGGCAATGGCGCTCCAACCACTCGGCAGGGGGACAGGCAACGGCGACAGGGCACGGCCCTTCCAGGGAGCCGCCGGCGCCCTCCGGGCTCTCAGTCTGGCCCAGCACAAAACGCCCCGGCGGGGGCCAAAGTCGGGCAGTGGTGAAGGGGGGCCAGCGGTCGAGCTTCCCGAGCTGGGCCTTCCCGGCCCGGGGGCGCGGCGAGACACGAAGGTGGCGCCTTTCAGTTCGGCCCCGGCTGCGGCAACCGATCCGGGGCCTCTTCCCCTGGCCTCCCCACCCCGCCACCCTCAGCCAGCCAGTCAGCCAGCCCCTCACCTGGCAGAAGCTCCGGCAGTAGTTCAAAGATGAGACCTCCGACACCTCCTGCTCCCTCAGCTCTGTCTCCAGCTGCCACAGACACGGTCGCAGTCCCGGGGCTCCAGGCGCCGGAGATGCAGGGCGATGACTCCGAGCCATGGATTCAGTCTCGGTTCCGTCTCCGGCTCCCGTTCCCGCCGGAGGCTCAGCCCCGGCCCCGGCGGCGACGGCGGCGTCTCCCTTTCCGTCCGCCATCTTCCCACGGCCCAGCAGCGCGTAGGCAACCAAGCCACGTGATTCAGCCCTGGCCCCGCCCCCGGCCGACCGCACGTGGTGACGCACTCCTTGGCGACGCGGGCGCCGGCCGGATTCCGTCACTGGCTCTCAGGGTGCTCCTCCTCTCGGCGGCCTTCCCAACAGCCGCCCTGGCAACAGCCTGGAGGCAGCTGGCCTCGCTCCTACCTGCCTCAGCCTTTCCAGACTCTTTGGAGTCACGGAGTCTACATGCATGTAGACACAGCCTAGAAATGAGAGGGGTGACACTCGAGCTGCGATCTAAAGAACGAGAGAAAAGCAGCACCGGTAGAAGGAACGTAAGCAAAGGTTATGAAGCTGAAATGAAGACTAGCTCCGTGGGAAGGTGGTTTCTAACAGTGGGCATTACAAGTCAGTAGGGAAAGGATAACTCTTCAAGAAATAGTGCTGAGAAAGTAAAATTAGATTTCTACTTCAGACCATATCCAAAAATAAATCCCAGGTGGATTAAAGGCCTCGCAATATTTTTCAGGAAATATATCTGTATATCAGAATAAGGAAGAATTTCTTAAATAGGATCCAACAAGCACAAACCATGTAGGAAAATTCTGTAACAACATAAGTTTTAAAAGATGCAACACAAAAACGAGCCAAAAACTAGATGGTATTCAAATACAGAAAACCATCAAAAGATTACTATCCAAAAAAGTTCCCAAAATCAAAAGGAAAAAAGGCATACAATCCAGAGCTAGTTCACCAAAAAAGAAATATGAATGGCCGATAAACCCATGAAAAGTTGTTTAACTTCACTGTAACTATCAAAGTACAAATTAAAACAATATATGGGGCACCTGGCTGGCTCAGTCAGAACAGCATGCAATGCTTGATCTCAGGGTCATGAGTTTCAGCCCCTTGTTGGGTGTAGAGATTAAATAAACTTAAATTATATACAGATATAATTTCATACCCATTAGATTGGCAGAAAATTTAAATTAGTATCATATTTTAGGATTTAGGAATATTGAATTTATATATTGCCAGTGGAGGCAATTAATGGTACATCACTTAGAAGAATGTATAATAGTTAATAAAATTGAAGATACACATGTCCTGTGATTCAGCAATTCCTAATGATAATAAGAGTTGATATTCATTGAGATTTAATATGCGTCAGGCACTTTTTAAGGTTCCTTACATATTTCAACTCATTTAATCCTACTAACAATACCATGAAAAGTTACTATTATTACTTTCATTTTATAACTCAGGAAACAGACACAGAGAATTTAAGTAATGTAACCAAAGTGACAGAACTAGTAAATTACGGTGCCCAGAATCCAATCCCAAGTAGCCTGGACCAAAATCTGACCTATTTATTTATTTATTTATTTATTTATTTATTAAGATGGGGCAGGAGAGAGAATCTTGTGGGCATGGAGCCCAGTGAGCTCATGAGATGATGACCTAAGCCAAAACCAAGACCCCATCGCTTAACCGACAGAGCCACCCAGGTGCCCCCAGAATCTGACCTTTCAACCACTATGTTGTTGATGTTCATTGCAACACTATTATAATGATAAAATATCAGAAACAGCCTAGATGTTCAACAGTTGAGAGATGGATAAACAAATTATGGTATATTCACACACGGAAATATATAGCCAGTAAATGAATGAATGAAAGCTTCATATATTAGCATAGTAAACTGCATACCTCAACATTGATTGATAAGCACCTGTTGCATGCTGAGCACTTTCTCAGGTAATAGAGATTCAGAGAACAACATATTCTAATGGACAAATGTGACTAAATATTAATGTGTTAGGTCTAGGTAGTGGGAACATGGTTTTCTATAATATTTGCCTTTTTTTGGGTATCTTTAGAATATAAATAATTAGGTTTAAAAGATTGGGTGGAATAGAGAGAAGGTCAGTGTATGTGTAGTGTGGTCTGAGACAGGGAAAGTGGTGGAGATGAGGTTGGAGAAGGAGAAAAGGGTCAGATAATATAGGATTTTATAGCACAAGGCAAGCAGTGGGGATTTAAAAGTGTGATGGGTAGGGGCACCTGGGTGGATCAGTTGGGTAAGCATCTGACTCTTGGTTTTGGTTCAGGTCATGATCTCAGGGTTCTGAGATCTATCCCCAGGTAGTCATCTGCTCCACGTTCAGCAGAGTCTGCCCAAGATTCCCTCTCCCTCTGTCCCCCTCCTACTTGTACTCTCTCTTGCTCTCTCTCTCTCTCAAATAGATAAATAAATCTTATAAAGTGTAAAATGTAACCACTGGAGAGTGTTAAGTGGTTGTATGATATCATCTGATTTATACCCTTGCAGCCACCATATGCAGAATAAGTGGTGGGAGGCAAGAATGAAGCCACTGTAGCAGGCCCAACGGTAAAGGTAAACGTATTAAGGAAACATTTTGGAAGCAGAACCAACAGACAATGCATTGGTTATGGGGAGTGAGGGAAAGAGAAGAATCTGAAATGGCCACATGCTTTTGAGTTGAATGGTTGGCAATGACGTTTACTGAGAAAAATGAAGAATTAGGAAAGAACAGGTTGGAGAAAAGGGGAGAGAGAACCAAGAGTTCTGCTTGGGACAGGTATGGGTTAATTTTAATTTTCCTATGAGATATCCAAATGGATGAACTTGTTTATATGTCTTTGGAACTTCATGGAGGGCAGGGCTGGAGATGCAGACCATCAGTTGTTATGTTATGTTATGATGTTATGTTCCTGCTATAAGACAACAACAACAGAGAGAACCACAAACCTTCTTTGACTCCACCACATCCTCCTCTAAGTTTCCGTCCCATTTCTCTGCTCTCTTTTATAGAAAAACTCCTATAAAGAGCTGGCCTAATCCTCTGTTTGTACTTTCTTCTCATTCTCTCTTGAACTCTTTTCAGCCAGGCTTTCATCTCCACTCCTAACTGAAACTGCTTTTTTGATTTTATCTGTTTTAAGATTTTATTTATTTATTTGTCAGAAAGAGTGAGCACAAGCAGAGGGAGCAGCAGGCAGAGGGAGAAGCAGGGTCCCCACTGAGCAAGGAGCCTGATGCAGGACTCGATTCCAGGACCCTGGGATCATAACCTGAGCCGGAGGCAGGCACTCAATCTGGATGATTGAGCCATCCAGACATCCCTGAAACTGCATTTTTTAATGTTACCAGTAATTTCCACTTGTGTTGAATTAAATGGCAAAGTATAAGTCTATCTTGTCTCTTGGTAGTGTTCAGGCTTATTGATCATTCCCCAACATTGGATTTCACTTGGCTTCCAAGCCTCCATGCCCCCCCTGGTGTTTCTTCTTGGCTTCTTTTCTTGCTCTCCCTTCTCTTTCTGATTTCTAAATATTCCAAGCCAGCCCTTCAAAATATATTTTTTAAAGATTTATTTGAGAGAGAGAGTGCATGCAACCAGGGGGGAGGAGCAGAGGGCCAGGGACAGGCAGACTCCATGCTGAGCTCAGAGCCCAACTCAGGGCTTGATCCCATGACCGTGAGATCATGACCTGAACGGAAATCAAGAGTTGGACATTTCACTGAGTGAGTCACCCAGGCACCCCAAACTCTTTTCTATCTACACTCATTGCTATATTCACCCAGTTCAGATACCATTTACATACTTATACCCATTAATACCATCCAAAGGCGCCCTGCCCTGGCAAACATCTCTCTCTCTCTCTGGACACATACACATACACACATATACACACTATAACTATATTAAAGAACACAAGCTTCTCTGTCTTTCAAGATCTAGCACTCACCGAAAAGTACAACTCTAAATATTTGCTTTTATAACTATCACTGTTCAAGCTCAGGAACATTTTCCCATATCTTTTGCTCTATGTCCTCAACTGAAAGGCACCAAAAGAATTGAAAGCAAGGACTTGAGCAGATATTTGTATACTTATGTTCACAACAATATTATTCATAATCACCAAAATGTAGAAACAACCCACGCATTCACTGAGAGATGAATGGATAAACAAAATGTGGCATATATATATATACAATGGACTATTACTCAATCTTGAAAAGGGAGGAAATTCTGACATATGCTACATAATCGATGAACCTCGAAGCCATTATACTAAGTGAAATATGTAAATAACAGAGACAGATATTATGTGATACTACCTAAGAATTTAAAATCAGAGACAAAAAGTAGAACAGTGGTTGCAAGGGGCTGGGTAAAGGGAGAATAGGGAGTTAGTATTTAACAGGTGCCGGTATCAATGTTTTTGATGACTTTATTAATTATTTATTTGAGAGAGACAGAGATAGTGAGAGAGAGCACAAGCAGGGAGGAGAGGGAGAAGCAGGCTCCTCACTGAGCCAGGAGCACGATGTGGGGCTCCATCCCAGGACCATGACCTGAGCTGAAGGCAGACACTTAACTGAGCCACCCAGGCACCCCGTACTGATTATTAATTTAGGAAGATAAAGAAATTCTGCAGATGGGTGGTGGTGATGGTGACACAACAATGTGAATATACTTAGTGCCACCGAACCATATACTTAAAAATGGTTAAATGGTGAGTGCCTAGGTGGTGCAGTCGGTTAAGTGTCTGACTCTTGGTTTCCACTCAGGTCCTGATCCCAGGGTTGTGAGCTCAAGCCCTGTGTCCCGCTCAGGGCTCAGCACGGAGTCTGGTTGGGTTTTTCTCTCCTTCTGCCCCTCCTCCCCTCAAATACATAAATCTTTTAAAAAACGGTTACATGGTAAATTTTACATTATACATATTTTATCACAATAAAAAACAAAACAAAACAAAACTGAGGAGTGCCTGGGTGGCTCATTCAGTTAAACGTTTGCCTTTGGCTCAGGTCATGATCCCAGGGTCCTGGGGTTAGGCTCCCTGCTCAGCAAGGAGCCTGCATCTCCCTCTCCCTCTGCCCCCCACCCATTCATGCTCTCTCCCGCTCTCTCAAATAAATAAATACAGTCTTAAAAACAAAAACAAAAAAAACCTGAAAGGCAACTGCCTCCTAATGCCCTTACAGTTTTTGGTGGAACCATTTAAGAGAAACAGACATCGCTTTGCAGTGCCAAGAGAATCTGAACAGAAGTACTTAAGTAAGAGAAAACACAAATTAACTTGTCATACTCTTCCTCTTAGCACACATGCAACATATTCTTGTATTACCGAGCATTATTTCCCAGTAGTAGTGAATGTTCCTGTGTGTGTGTGTGTGAATATTCCTTTTTAAAAATTGCCTCTTTTCATGTTCAAATTCATGGCTTTGAAACAATTAAGGAATTAGCACAGTTTCCCACAGTGACTGAAGAAAATTTTGCAAACCTAAATTCTTTTGACCCTAAAGGGTTATATTCATATGTATATTTGCCTACTTGTAACATCGGTGGAGAGACTGATTCTTTACACTGTCAATAGATAAACAATGAATTGGGAATGTATCAGAAATAACTTTATTTGTATAAAAATATTTAATAAGGCAATTTGGTTTTTTTTTTTTTTAAGATTTTATTTATTTGACAGAGAGAAACACAGCGAGAGAGGGAACACAAGCAGAGGGAATGGTAGCAGGAGGAGCAGGAAGCAGGCTTCCTGCCAAGCACGGAGCCCGATGTGGGGCTCGATGTGGGGCTCGATGTGGGGCTCGATGTGGATCCCAGGACCCTGGGATCATGACCTGAGCCAAAGGCAGGCGCTTAACGACTGAGCCACCCAGGCGCCCCTGGCAATTTGGTTTTTAAAGGTTAGCTTTCTATTTCCAGCACTGGAAATAGATTTAAAATTCTGATATTTTAGGGGCACCTGGCTGGTTCAGTAGGTAGAGCATGCAACTCTTGATTTCAGAGTTCAATGTGAGTTCAAGCCCCACATTGGGTGTAAAGATGACACATAAATAAATCTTTAAAAGTCTGACTTTTTTATTTTATTTTGTATTTTAGTACAAAATAATTTGAATGTTTTAAAACAAAAAACAATTTTTGGCAGTTTATACTTTATTATTTTATTTTAAAAAGATTATTTAACAGAGAAAGAGAGAGAAAGCGAGCATTGGGATCATGACTTGGGGTCATGACCCTGGGATCATGACTTGAGCCAAAGGCAGACTCTTAACTCACTGAGCCACCCAGGCACTTCTAGTTATAACTTCTAAATAGCTAGACATATGGTATATGGGTCACCATCTGTGCTATTGTTCCTGACCTTAGAAATAATAAGAGTGAACCTGCTAACTATCACCACTGTCCTGACATCCAGACTCTGCCTCCTCCCCTCTACATGTCTAGCAGGCATCTCACACAAAACATGTCCAAAACTTTTCCTTTTCCAGGAAAATGACCGTGTATTCATTCCGCTGCTTAAGCCAAAGACTTTGGAATCGTGCTCATCTCCATTCTTTCTCACACACTCCATATCTCATCCGCACCCTAGATTGAAAATGTATCCTCTGGGGCGCCTGGGTGGCTCAGTCGTTAAGCGTCTGCCTTCGGCCCAGGTCAGATCCCGGGGGCCTGGGATCGAGCCCCGCATCGGGCTTTCTGCTCTGCGGGAGGCCTGCTTCTCCCACTACCGTTTCCTCTGCTTGTGTTCCCTCTCTCGCTATGTTTCTCTCTGTCAAACAAATAAAAAAAAAATCTTTAAAAAAAAAAAAAGAAAATGTATCCTCAAATCTAACCCAGTCTCACCTCCTCGGCTCTATCCACGACCTCTTCACTAACGTCCCCCACCCCGCACCCCCACCTCAACATGCGTGATAATCCTTCTGGTGGACTAGCTATTTCTATTCTTCTCCTTCTGCAGTCAATTCTTAAGACAATAGCCACATTGATACTTTTATTTAATTTTTTTAAGATTTTATTTATTTAGTTGGAGAGAGAGAGCGAGAGAGAGCAGGAGAGGGGATAAGGTCAGAGGGAGAAGCAGACTCCCCGTGGAGCCGGGAGCCCGATGTGGAACTCGATCCCGGGACTCCAGGACCATGACCTGAGCCAAAGGCAGTCGCCTAACCAACTGAGCCACCCAGGCCCCCAATACTTTTAAGACATAATACAGATTGTATCCCTGTGCTCAGAATATTCCAGTGGCTTCCCGTCATCCTTACCAGAGTCCATCAAGTCCCACCTTATTGGCCCCTGCTATCTGGCCAAATTCACTTCCCCACCACGTGGTCTTCCTCGATCCATGGTGGCTCCAGGCACACTGGCCTTAGCATGCTTGAACAAGGCAAAGCAGGCCTGTGACTTTCGTACCTACTGTTTCTTTTCTCTGGTATAGTTTTCCCTTTCTCATTTTATTCAGGTTCAAGTACCACCTCAGAGAGGCATTTCTTCATGATCCTATCTGAAATAGCTTTCTCTATTCCCCTTTCTCTTCTTTTTCTCATATTAATTTGCTTTATATTATTATTATTTTGTGTGTCTCCACTTGCCAGCAGGTAAGGTTTTTTTTCTTTTTTTCCCAATTGAGCTATAACTACCATATAACAGAAGGTAAGGTCTTTGAAAGTAGGATGACTTGCTTTATCAATACTGTAACCCTAGGGTCTCTGGTACAGTAGGTCCTGTCATTTTGTGGGCAACTGTTTGTTAAATGAAAGAAGAAACTTTAAAAGCTTGTAGTGTTAAATGTGATTGGAGGAGCTCTCTTAGGGAAAGTGTGAACCAAGGGTCACAAACTCATATGCTTTTTTTTTTTTTTAAGATTTTATTTATTTATTTGTCAGAGAGAGAGAGAGAGAGAGACAAGCAGGGGAAGCAGGAGACAGAGGGAGAAGCAGGCTCCCCACTGAGCAAAAAGCCTGATGTGGGGACTTGATCTCAGGACCCTGGGATCATGACCTGAAGGCAGATGCTTAACCGACTGAGCCACCCAGGCACCCATCCAACAAACTCATATTCTTACACACTTTTGGTAAATAACCTAAATGAATGAAGCAGGCTGGATATCAGATGTTTGAAATAGTAAACTAATTAAGAAATGACCCAGGCAGCAGGTACTCAGCTCCAGCAAATTATTGGTATGGGAGAATGTAGATCCCATTTTGTAAGATCTTCAAATTTTTCCAGAGAAATTGGGAATCCAGGTTTTTAAACACGATTCCCCATTTTTAAAGCTACAGGCCATATAACGTCCACCTATGCATTCGGTTTGGATGATGAACCAATAATTTGTGACCTCAAATATAAAAAAAAAGAGAGGGATCCAGGATCACCTCAACATTGACACACAAGGGTAGGATCTAGCTAGCAAAAACGTTGAGAAGGAGCTACCAAAGAGGTGGAGGGCAAACTAGAAGGGTGGAATGTTCCTGAAGACAAAAGAAGAAAGTAGCGGGAAGAGAACACTCAGGTGTGTAGACTGCTAACAAGAGTTTGGGGCAGATGAGGACAGGAAAGTGACCGCTTGATATGACATCCTACGTAATATTAATAGCCTTGACTAGAGAAATTTCTGTGCATCTCTGGTACAGAAGCCTGACTAGCAAGAGTTGAAGAAAAAGGAGAGGAAGTTCTAACTTTTGAGAAGGTTTTTTTCTGTGAAAAAAAGAACAGGAAAATGGGGCTGTGCTATAAGGGGACGTGAGATTTTGGAAGGAATTCCTAAAGATAAGGAAATTCTTATTTTACTTCAAAACAGTATGGTTATATACATATGGAAATGATACAAGAAAAACGGGAAAAATTGTGATGTTGAAAGGAGGACAGGGGCACATGGGTGGCTCATTCCATTAAGCATCTCCCCTCAGCTCAGGTCAGGATCCCAGGGTCCTGAGATCAAGCCCCACATGGGGGCCCCTGCTCAATAGGGAGCCTGCTTGTCCCTCACCCTCTGTCCCTCCCCTTACTCATGCTCTCTCTCTTTCTTTCTCTCTCTCTTTTAAATAAACTAATAAAACTTTTTTTAAAAAATAATGAGGACAAACTGTAAGAGAAAAGTCCTTAAGAAGGCGAGAGGAGGTGGCATCCAGAATATAGGAAAAGGTTTGGTCTCAGGTAGAAATGAGAGACACGTTTTTATTTTAACTGGAGGGACTCTGGCAAATATGGGTATGGGCGTGGGGAGGTATGTCCATGTGGCATTGGGGAGACTCTGGAGTCCCTGCCTGAGTGCTTCGTCCTCCATGAAGTACTAAAGTGTTGAGCTAACAGTAAGGAGGTGGGGAGAAGCAATGTTGAACATTGGAGGAGAGAAGAAACTTTAGAGTTAGAGCTGTTTCAGAGTGAGATAAGAAAGAATACTTAACTAAATGTGTACATGAAGACTGAAGGGCCGTGTTGAGTGGCATTCTTCATTTGTTTAACAAATACTCATGGCCCGTCTGCTATGTTTCAGGTACTGTCCTCGGGGCAGAAATAGGTCACGAAACAGAGGCACTTGGCTCACTCAGCCAGTGAAGCATGTGACTCCTGATCTCAGGGTCATGAGTTCAAGCCCCACATGGGTTGTGGAGCCCACTTAAAAAAAAAAAGTGTCATGAACAAAAGATGTCCCTGGGTTTCGTATTGTTTTTTCCCCCAGAAGCTACAATACAGTTAACTTATTTGCAACTTTCTTGAGTCGTATTCTAGTTCTACAAAGACTCCCAATTTATCTTTCCAGATTCAAAAAACCTTGTGGCTATCTACCATGGTTGTGGTAACTTCTTTTCAAAATACGTGAAATGCTGAGGATTCTGGAGTCAAGTTTGCTGGGTTTGAATCCCAGTTCCATTGTGTTATTAGCTATGTGCCTTTAGATCATTTAATTTCTTTGAGCCTCAGGGTCTTCATCTTAGGATGGACATGATATTAGCATATATTTAAAGAACTATCATTAGGGATGCCTGGGTGGCTCAGTCGGTTAAGATTCTGACTCTTAATTTCGGCTCAGGTCATGATCTCAGGTCATGATCTCAGGGTTGTGAGATTGAATCCTGTGTTGAGCTCTGCACTCGGTGTGGAGCCTTCTGAAGATTCTCCCTCACCCTCTGCCCCTCTCCACCTCTTAAACGATAATAATAAAATAAGATAAATGAGAGAGATAGAGAGAGAGAGAGATTATTAAAGTGACCAAAGAGAGCCGGACACATAATAAGTGCTCAATAAATAGGATTACTATTGTTTCTATGAGGTTGAGTCTCAGAGAATAACTTTAGCTTCCCTTATGGTAGACTCCTACACATAGTGACTATGGAAACAGTCTATTTTCATGACTGTTGTGTGAGACATAAAGTGATCAGAGGACAGACCTATATTGTGGATCATTAAAGTTGCTGATTAGACTAGAATTTCCGATTTGCAAGTTCAAGAACTCGACTCTATTATTTCACCTAGGTGGTGATTAAGTCACAAGAGCCCAATTTACTAATTCACCCTAAGAAATATAATGGTGTCCCTATAGAAAAGTCCACTTGGGAAACAAAATTAGCATCAGAAGGTAGCTTAGGGCAAGTAGGATGGGTGTAAAGGGAGCTAAGAGATCTTAAATCACCCTGTTCCATACCCAGGCTTCTTCATAATTATTTTCCTTTATTTTTTGATTTTTATTCATTTTATTTATTTTTTAAAGATTTTATTTATTTCAGAGAGAAGAGAGAGAGAGAGAAGGAGAGCGCTCAAGCTTGAGCAGGGCGTGGGATAGAGGGAGAAACAGACCCCCCCACCAGGGAGCCTGATGCAGGCAGACGCTTAACCGACTGAGCCACCCAGGCACCCTCATGATTGTTTTCTATTCTCTCTCTTTCCTTTTCTCAAAATCTAATCAGGTGAGATTCCAAATCCTATCCATTTGTCCTCAGGAAACTTTCTTCCATCCGTCTTTTCTCTGACCTGTTCCCACTTATCCATGCCCTGGGAATGGGAACATATACAGAACACAGCATAACGTCCTCTAAAGGTCTAAGAAGAGCAGGGAGGGGGAGAGTAGGTGCAAAATGAGGGAGCAGTGTCTATACTCCAGAACCTCCTTTGAATGCTTAGCCCCCATGACCTGTCTCTCTCCTTTAGACTCATCACCTCCCTGGGATCCCAGGAGCCTAGTGTTCCATTCTGGGAGGCTTTGTTGCTGTGTTTTGACGAAGGGCTGGGGGTCCCAAAGGCAGAGAACCCTCAGAGGAGATGCAAACTTGAAAACCTCACAGATGCTGTTTCAGTCTTCTTTCCTGTCAGAGATCCCCCCCCCCCCCAGAGAACTATTCTTTGCTCTTCCTTTTGGGGGATTTTACATTTGTTGGCTTTACAGAAGGACTGATTTCTTCCCTGTCCCACCACTATTACACAAGTCCTACTTTCCTCTTGCTTGAGCTATTGCAAGGGTGTCGCAACAGTTATCCCTGCTTCTAGGTCATCCTACTTGTTCCCTGAAATTCATCTTCCTAAATTCACTTCCATGGCTTAAAAATGTTCAGCCCCTTCTTGTTTCAAATAGAATAAAAATCTTCAGCCTGAGTTTTAAATCCAACCACGCACCACTTGCTAAGAGCAAGTGCTCAGTGGGGAGCCTGCTTCCTCCTCTCTCTCTGCCTGCCTCTCTGCCTACTTGTGATCTCTCTCTCTCTGTCAAATAAATAAATAATATCTTTAAAAAAAAAAAGATTTTATTTATTTATTTATTTGACAGAAAGAAAGAGATCACAAGTAGGCAGAGAGGCCGGCAGAGGGAGAAGGAGAATCAGGCTCCCCCTGCCCAGCTGAGCAGAAAGCCCCACGCGGTCTCCGTCCCAGGACCCTGAGGTCAGGACCAGAGCAGAAGTCAGAGTTAACCCACTGAGCTACCCAGGGACCAACATTAATTCCTAAGAGCACAGAGTTCTTTGCTAGCTCCTCAAACATGTCACCTTCCCCCCCTTATACAGTTTTCCTACCTTTGTGTCTTTGCTCAATTCATCACCTCTTCATGGAACTCCCTGCCACTTAGACTAAATGATATGAAGAGAGAGTATTATTTAGTCATGGTAGACTGGCTCTTCCTTCAGCCCCTCAAATCCTCATCTTTTTCGTACCTCAAGGGCTTTGTATTTGCTGTTCTGTCTTTCTGGAATGTTCTTTACCTGTCCAGCTACTTCTCAATCTTCAGGCTTCTCTTAAAGTAGGTCCTTCGCTTGTCTCTCTCCTAGCAGCCTGTTCTTTTTTTCTTCCTAGTTTTTACCAAAATCTGTAATTATTTACCAAAATCTATAATCTTTTATTTAAGACCCAATACCAACATCTCACTGATCATAAATGTGCCGGCTGTGTGTTCCCTGCTCTATTTCAGTGCCTAACCCAGAGGCCATGGCAAGCATGAACATTCGCTGGATGCCTGAGTGACTGAATGGGTAATAATGCGTGGAACTCATAATCCATCATCAGCAAAACCACCTGTATTCTCAGTCTCTTCTCTGCTTTAATTTACAGCCAGCTCTCCCCTCCCCTCAATGGCTGTCTTTCCTCTTTTGTTTCCTTCATGGAGTGGGGCATGGCACAGAGTATTTGTTCCATGAATATTTATTTAATTGCTTTCTGCTATGTCCTTTTCCCTTCAGTCTAATGAATGGTCAGGAAGGATAGCCCGACAGAGTGAAAAGCCATTACTGTTTTGAAGTCAGACAGACTGAGATCAAATCTCAATCTTGCTACTGACTCGCAGGCAATCTTGACCACGTTGTTGAACTTCTCTGAGCCTCGAGCTTCAATTTCTAACAGAATTTTAATGTTGGTCCCTGGGTAGCTCAGTGGGTTAACTCTGACTTCTGCTCTGGTCCTGACCTCAGGGTCCTGGGACGGAGACCGCGTGGGGCTTTCTGCTCAGCTGGGCAGGGGGAGCCTGATTCTCCTTCTCCCTCTGCCGGCCTCTCTGCCTACTTGTGATCTCTTTCTTTCTGTCAAATAAATAAATAAATAAAATCTTTTTTTTTTTAAAGATATTATTTATTTATTTGACAGAGAGAGAGAGATCACAAGTAGGCAGAGAGGCAGGCAGAGAGAGAGGAGGAAGCAGGCTCCCCACTGAGCACTTGCTCTTAGCAAGTGGTGCGTGGTTGGATTTAAAACTCAGGCTGAAGATTTTTATTCTATTTGAAACAAGAAGGGGCTGAACATTTTTAAGCCATGGAAGTGAATTTAGGAAGATGAATTTCAGGGAACAAGTAGGATGACCTAGAAGCAGGGATAACTGTTGCGACACCCTTGCAATAGCTCAAGCAAGAGGAAAGTAGGACTTGTGTAATAGTGGTGGGACAGGGAAGAAATCAGTCCTTCTGTAAAGCCAACAAATGTAAAATCCCCCAAAAGGAAGAGCAAAGAATAGTTCTCGGGGGGGGGGGGGGATCTCTGACAGGAAAGAAGACTGAAACAGCATCTGTGAGGTTTTCAAGTTTGCATCTCCTCTGAGGGTTCTCTGCCTTTGGGACCCCCAGCCCTTCGTCAAAACACAGCAACAAAGCCTCCCAGAATGGAACACTAGGCTCCTGGGATCCCAGGGAGGTGATGAGTCTAAAGGAGAGAGACAGGTCATGGGGGCTAAGCATTCAAAGGAGGTTCTGGAGTATAGACACTGCTCCCTCATTTTGCACCTACTCTCCCCCTCCCTGCTCTTCTTAGACCTTTAGAGGACGTTATGCTGTGTTCTGTATATGTTCCCATTCCCAGGGCATGGATAAGTGGGAACAGGTCAGAGAAAAGACGGATGGAAGAAAGTTTCCTGAGGACAAATGGATAGGATTTGGAATCTCACCTGATTAGATTTTGAGAAAAGGAAAGAGAGAGAATAGAAAACAATCATGAGGGTGCCTGGGTGGCTCAGTCGGTTAAGCATCTGCCTGCATCAGGCTCCCTGGTGGGGGGGTCTGTTTCTCCCTCTATCCCACGCCCTGCTCAAGCTTGAGCGCTCTCCTTCTCTCTCTCTCTCTTCTCTCTGAAATAAATAAAATCTTTAAAAAATAAATAAAATGAATAAAAATCAAAAAATAAAGGAAAATAATTATGAAGAAGCCTGGGTATGGAACAGGGTGATTTAAGATCTCTTAGCTCCCTTTACACCCATCCTACTTGCCCTAAGCTACCTTCTGATGCTAATTTTGTTTCCCAAGTGGACTTTTCTATAGGGACACCATTATATTTCTTAGGGTGAATTAGTAAATTGGGCTCTTGTGACTTAATCACCACCTAGGTGAAATAATAGAGTCGAGTTCTTGAACTTGCAAATCGGAAATTCTAGTCTAATCAGCAACTTTAATGATCCACAATATAGGTCTGTCCTCTGATCACTTTATGTCTCACACAACAGTCATGAAAATAGACTGTTTCCATAGTCACTATGTGTAGGAGTCTACCATAAGGGAAGCTAAAGTTATTCTCTGAGACTCAACCTCATAGAAACAATAGTAATCCTATTTATTGAGCACTTATTATGTGTCCGGCTCTCTTTGGTCACTTTAATAATCTCTCTCTCTCTCTATCTCTCTCATTTATCTTATTTTATTATTATCGTTTAAGAGGTGGAGAGGGGCAGAGGGTGAGGGAGAATCTTCAGAAGGCTCCACACCGAGTGCAGAGCTCAACACAGGATTCAATCTCACAACCCTGAGATCATGACCTGAGATCATGACCTGAGCCGAAATTAAGAGTCAGAATCTTAACCGACTGAGCCACCCAGGCATCCCTAATGATAGTTCTTTAAATATATGCTAATATCATGTCCATCCTAAGATGAAGACCCTGAGGCTCAAAGAAATTAAATGATCTAAAGGCACATAGCTAATAACACAATGGAACTGGGATTCAAACCCAGCAAACTTGACTCCAGA
The DNA here is from genome assembly GCA_028646535.1 of Procyon lotor. Taxonomy (NCBI): domain Eukaryota; kingdom Metazoa; phylum Chordata; class Mammalia; order Carnivora; family Procyonidae; genus Procyon; species Procyon lotor. The sequence continues at coordinate 25,111 of JAQQSY010000112.1, forward strand.
ATCCTCAGCATTTCACGTATTTTGAAAAGAAGTTACCACAACCATGGTAGATAGCCACAAGGTTTTTTGAATCTGGAAAGATAAATTGGGAGTCTTTGTAGAACTAGAATACGACTCAAGAAAGTTGCAAATAAGTTAACTGTATTGTAGCTTCTGGGGGAAAAAACAATACGAAACCCAGGGACATCTTTTGTTCATGACACTTTTTTTTTTTAAGTGGGCTCCACAACCCATGTGGGGCTTGAACTCATGACCCTGAGATCAGGAGTCACATGCTTCACTGGCTGAGTGAGCCAAGTGCCTCTGTTTCGTGACCTATTTCTGCCCCGAGGACAGTACCTGAAACATAGCAGACGGGCCATGAGTATTTGTTAAACAAATGAAGAATGCCACTCAACACGGCCCTTCAGTCTTCATGTACACATTTAGTTAAGTATTCTTTCTTATCTCACTCTGAAACAGCTCTAACTCTAAAGTTTCTTCTCTCCTCCAATGTTCAACATTGCTTCTCCCCACCTCCTTACTGTTAGCTCAACACTTTAGTACTTCATGGAGGACGAAGCACTCAGGCAGGGACTCCAGAGTCTCCCCAATGCCACATGGACATACCTCCCCACGCCCATACCCATATTTGCCAGAGTCCCTCCAGTTAAAATAAAAACGTGTCTCTCATTTCTACCTGAGACCAAACCTTTTCCTATATTCTGGATGCCACCTCCTCTCGCCTTCTTAAGGACTTTTCTCTTACAGTTTGTCCTCATTATTTTTTAAAAAAAGTTTTATTAGTTTATTTAAAAGAGAGAGAGAAAGAAAGAGAGAGAGCATGAGTAAGGGGAGGGACAGAGGGTGAGGGACAAGCAGGCTCCCTATTGAGCAGGGGCCCCCATGTGGGGCTTGATCTCAGGACCCTGGGATCCTGACCTGAGCTGAGGGGAGATGCTTAATGGAATGAGCCACCCATGTGCCCCTGTCCTCCTTTCAACATCACAATTTTTCCCGTTTTTCTTGTATCATTTCCATATGTATATAACCATACTGTTTTGAAGTAAAATAAGAATTTCCTTATCTTTAGGAATTCCTTCCAAAATCTCACGTCCCCTTATAGCACAGCCCCATTTTCCTGTTCTTTTTTTCACAGAAAAAAACCTTCTCAAAAGTTAGAACTTCCTCTCCTTTTTCTTCAACTCTTGCTAGTCAGGCTTCTGTACCAGAGATGCACAGAAATTTCTCTAGTCAAGGCTATTAATATTACGTAGGATGTCATATCAAGCGGTCACTTTCCTGTCCTCATCTGCCCCAAACTCTTGTTAGCAGTCTACACACCTGAGTGTTCTCTTCCCACTACTTTCTTCTTTTGTCTTCAGGAACATTCCACCCTTCTAGTTTGCCCTCCACCTTTTTGGTAGCTCCTTCTCAACGTTTTTGCTAGCTAGATCCTACTCTTGTGTGTCAATGTTGAGGTGATCCTGGATCCCTCTCTTTTTTTTTATATTTGAGGTCACAAATTATTGGTTCATCATCCAAACCGAATGCATAGGTGGACGTTATATGGCCTGTAGCTTTAAAAATGGGGAATCGTGTTTAAAAACCTGGATTCCCAATTTCTCTGGAAAAATTTGAAGATCTTACAAAATGGGATCTACATTCTCCCATACCAATAATTTGCTGGAGCTGAGTACCTGCTGCCTGGGTCATTTCTTAATTAGTTTACTATTTCAAACATCTGATATCCAGCCTGCTTCATTCATTTAGGTTATTTACCAAAAGTGTGTAAGAATATGAGTTTGTTGGATGGGTGCCTGGGTGGCTCAGTCGGTTAAGCATCTGCCTTCAGGTCATGATCCCAGGGTCCTGAGATCAAGTCCCCACATCAGGCTTTTTGCTCAGTGGGGAGCCTGCTTCTCCCTCTGTCTCCTGCTTCCCCTGCTTGTCTCTCTCTCTCTCTCTCTCTGACAAATAAATAAATAAAATCTTAAAAAAAAAAAAAAAAGCATATGAGTTTGTGACCCTTGGTTCACACTTTCCCTAAGAGAGCTCCTCCAATCACATTTAACACTACAAGCTTTTAAAGTTTCTTCTTTCATTTAACAAACAGTTGCCCACAAAATGACAGGACCTACTGTACCAGAGACCCTAGGGTTTCAGTATTGATAAAGCAAGTCATCCTACTTTCAAAGACCTTACCTTCTGTTATATGGTAGTTATAGCTCAATTGGGAAAAAAAGAAAAAAAACCTTACCTGCTGGCAAGTGGAGACACACAAAATAATAATAATATAAAGCAAATTAATATGAGAAAAAGAAGAGAAAGGGGAATAGAGAAAGCTATTTCAGATAGGATCATGAAGAAATGCCTCTCTGAGGTGGTACTTGAACCTGAATAAAATGAGAAAGGGAAAACTATACCAGAGAAAAGAAACAGTAGGTACGAAAGTCACAGGCCTGCTTTGCCTTGTTCAAGCATGCTAAGGCCAGTGTGCCTGGAGCCACCATGGATCGAGGAAGACCACGTGGTGGGGAAGTGAATTTGGCCAGATAGCAGGGGCCAATAAGGTGGGACTTGATGGACTCTGGTAAGGATGACGGGAAGCCACTGGAATATTCTGAGCACAGGGATACAATCTGTATTATGTCTTAAAAGTATTGGGGGCCTGGGTGGCTCAGTTGGTTAGGCGACTGCCTTTGGCTCAGGTCATGGTCCTGGAGTCCCGGGATCGAGTCCCACATCGGGCTCCCGGCTCCACGGGGAGTCTGCTTCTCCCTCTGACCTTATCCCCTCTCCTGCTCTCTCTCGCTCTCTCTCTCCAACTAAATAAATAAAATCTTAAAAAAATTAAATAAAAGTATCAATGTGGCTATTGTCTTAAGAATTGACTGCAGAAGGAGAAGAATAGAAATAGCTAGTCCACCAGAAGGATTATCACGCATGTTGAGGTGGGGGTGCGGGGTGGGGGACGTTAGTGAAGAGGTCGTGGATAGAGCCGAGGAGGTGAGACTGGGTTAGATTTGAGGATACATTTTCTTTTTTTTTTTTTAAAGATTTTTTTTTTATTTGTTTGACAGAGAGAAACATAGCGAGAGAGGGAACACAAGCAGAGGAAACGGTAGTGGGAGAAGCAGGCCTCCCGCAGAGCAGAAAGCCCGATGCGGGGCTCGATCCCAGGCCCCCGGGATCTGACCTGGGCCGAAGGCAGACGCTTAACGACTGAGCCACCCAGGCGCCCCAGAGGATACATTTTCAATCTAGGGTGCGGATGAGATATGGAGTGTGTGAGAAAGAATGGAGATGAGCACGATTCCAAAGTCTTTGGCTTAAGCAGCGGAATGAATACACGGTCATTTTCCTGGAAAAGGAAAAGTTTTGGACATGTTTTGTGTGAGATGCCTGCTAGACATGTAGAGGGGAGGAGGCAGAGTCTGGATGTCAGGACAGTGGTGATAGTTAGCAGGTTCACTCTTATTATTTCTAAGGTCAGGAACAATAGCACAGATGGTGACCCATATACCATATGTCTAGCTATTTAGAAGTTATAACTAGAAGTGCCTGGGTGGCTCAGTGAGTTAAGAGTCTGCCTTTGGCTCAAGTCATGATCCCAGGGTCATGACCCCAAGTCATGATCCCAATGCTCGCTTTCTCTCTCTTTCTCTGTTAAATAATCTTTTTAAAATAAAATAATAAAGTATAAACTGCCAAAAATTGTTTTTTGTTTTAAAACATTCAAATTATTTTGTACTAAAATACAAAATAAAATAAAAAAGTCAGACTTTTAAAGATTTATTTATGTGTCATCTTTACACCCAATGTGGGGCTTGAACTCACATTGAACTCTGAAATCAAGAGTTGCATGCTCTACCTACTGAACCAGCCAGGTGCCCCTAAAATATCAGAATTTTAAATCTATTTCCAGTGCTGGAAATAGAAAGCTAACCTTTAAAAACCAAATTGCCAGGGGCGCCTGGGTGGCTCAGTCGTTAAGCGCCTGCCTTTGGCTCAGGTCATGATCCCAGGGTCCTGGGATCCACATCGAGCCCCACATCGAGCCCCACATCGAGCCCCACATCGGGCTCCGTGCTTGGCAGGAAGCCTGCTTCCTGCTCCTCCTGCTACCATTCCCTCTGCTTGTGTTCCCTCTCTCGCTGTGTTTCTCTCTGTCAAATAAATAAAATCTTAAAAAAAAAAAAAACCAAATTGCCTTATTAAATATTTTTATACAAATAAAGTTATTTCTGATACATTCCCAATTCATTGTTTATCTATTGACAGTGTAAAGAATCAGTCTCTCCACCGATGTTACAAGTAGGCAAATATACATATGAATATAACCCTTTAGGGTCAAAAGAATTTAGGTTTGCAAAATTTTCTTCAGTCACTGTGGGAAACTGTGCTAATTCCTTAATTGTTTCAAAGCCATGAATTTGAACATGAAAAGAGGCAATTTTTAAAAAGGAATATTCACACACACACACACAGGAACATTCACTACTACTGGGAAATAATGCTCGGTAATACAAGAATATGTTGCATGTGTGCTAAGAGGAAGAGTATGACAAGTTAATTTGTGTTTTCTCTTACTTAAGTACTTCTGTTCAGATTCTCTTGGCACTGCAAAGCGATGTCTGTTTCTCTTAAATGGTTCCACCAAAAACTGTAAGGGCATTAGGAGGCAGTTGCCTTTCAGGTTTTTTTTGTTTTTGTTTTTAAGACTGTATTTATTTATTTGAGAGAGCGGGAGAGAGCATGAATGGGTGGGGGGCAGAGGGAGAGGGAGATGCAGGCTCCTTGCTGAGCAGGGAGCCTAACCCCAGGACCCTGGGATCATGACCTGAGCCAAAGGCAAACGTTTAACTGAATGAGCCACCCAGGCACTCCTCAGTTTTGTTTTGTTTTGTTTTTTATTGTGATAAAATATGTATAATGTAAAATTTACCATGTAACCGTTTTTCAAAAGATTTATGTATTTGAGGGGAGGAGGGGCAGAAGGAGAGAAAAACCCAACCAGACTCCGTGCTGAGCCCTGAGCGGGACACAGGGCTTGAGCTCACAACCCTGGGATCAGGACCTGAGTGGAAACCAAGAGTCAGACACTTAACCGACTGCACCACCTAGGCACTCACCATTTAACCATTTTTAAGTATATGGTTCGGTGGCATTAAGTATATTCACATTGTTGTGTCACCATCACCACCACCCATCTGCAGAATTTCTTTATCTTCCTAAATTAATAATCAGTACGGGGTGCCTGGGTGGCTCAGTTAAGTGTCTGCCTTCAGCTCAGGTCATGGTCCTGGGATGGAGCCCCACATCGTGCTCCTGGCTCAGTGAGGAGCCTGCTTCTCCCTCTCCTCCCTGCTTGTGCTCTCTCTCACTATCTCTGTCTCTCTCAAATAAATAATTAATAAAGTCATCAAAAACATTGATACCGGCACCTGTTAAATACTAACTCCCTATTCTCCCTTTACCCAGCCCCTTGCAACCACTGTTCTACTTTTTGTCTCTGATTTTAAATTCTTAGGTAGTATCACATAATATCTGTCTCTGTTATTTACATATTTCACTTAGTATAATGGCTTCGAGGTTCATCGATTATGTAGCATATGTCAGAATTTCCTCCCTTTTCAAGATTGAGTAATAGTCCATTGTATATATATATATGCCACATTTTGTTTATCCATTCATCTCTCAGTGAATGCGTGGGTTGTTTCTACATTTTGGTGATTATGAATAATATTGTTGTGAACATAAGTATACAAATATCTGCTCAAGTCCTTGCTTTCAATTCTTTTGGTGCCTTTCAGTTGAGGACATAGAGCAAAAGATATGGGAAAATGTTCCTGAGCTTGAACAGTGATAGTTATAAAAGCAAATATTTAGAGTTGTACTTTTCGGTGAGTGCTAGATCTTGAAAGACAGAGAAGCTTGTGTTCTTTAATATAGTTATAGTGTGTATATGTGTGTATGTGTATGTGTCCAGAGAGAGAGAGAGATGTTTGCCAGGGCAGGGCGCCTTTGGATGGTATTAATGGGTATAAGTATGTAAATGGTATCAGAACTGGGTGAATATAGCAATGAGTGTAGATAGAAAAGAGTTTGGGGTGCCTGGGTGACTCACTCAGTGAAATGTCCAACTCTTGATTTCCGTTCAGGTCATGATCTCACGGTCATGGGATCAAGCCCTGAGTTGGGCTCTGAGCTCAGCATGGAGTCTGCCTGTCCCTGGCCCTCTGCTCCTCCCCCCTGGTTGCATGCACTCTCTCTCTCAAATAAATCTTTAAAAAATATATTTTGAAGGGCTGGCTTGGAATATTTAGAAATCAGAAAGAGAAGGGAGAGCAAGAAAAGAAGCCAAGAAGAAACACCAGGGGGGGCATGGAGGCTTGGAAGCCAAGTGAAATCCAATGTTGGGGAATGATCAATAAGCCTGAACACTACCAAGAGACAAGATAGACTTATACTTTGCCATTTAATTCAACACAAGTGGAAATTACTGGTAACATTAAAAAATGCAGTTTCAGGGATGTCTGGATGGCTCAATCATCCAGATTGAGTGCCTGCCTCCGGCTCAGGTTATGATCCCAGGGTCCTGGAATTGAGTCCTGCATCAGGCTCCTTGCTCAGTGGGGACCCTGCTTCTCCCTCTGCCTGCTGCTCCCTCTGCTTGTGCTCACTCTTTCTGACAAATAAATAAATAAAATCTTAAAACAGATAAAATCAAAAAAGCAGTTTCAGTTAGGAGTGGAGATGAAAGCCTGGCTGAAAAGAGTTCAAGAGAGAATGAGAAGAAAGTACAAACAGAGGATTAGGCCAGCTCTTTATAGGAGTTTTTCTATAAAAGAGAGCAGAGAAATGGGACGGAAACTTAGAGGAGGATGTGGTGGAGTCAAAGAAGGTTTGTGGTTCTCTCTGTTGTTGTTGTCTTATAGCAGGAACATAACATCATAACATAACATAACAACTGATGGTCTGCATCTCCAGCCCTGCCCTCCATGAAGTTCCAAAGACATATAAACAAGTTCATCCATTTGGATATCTCATAGGAAAATTAAAATTAACCCATACCTGTCCCAAGCAGAACTCTTGGTTCTCTCTCCCCTTTTCTCCAACCTGTTCTTTCCTAATTCTTCATTTTTCTCAGTAAACGTCATTGCCAACCATTCAACTCAAAAGCATGTGGCCATTTCAGATTCTTCTCTTTCCCTCACTCCCCATAACCAATGCATTGTCTGTTGGTTCTGCTTCCAAAATGTTTCCTTAATACGTTTACCTTTACCGTTGGGCCTGCTACAGTGGCTTCATTCTTGCCTCCCACCACTTATTCTGCATATGGTGGCTGCAAGGGTATAAATCAGATGATATCATACAACCACTTAACACTCTCCAGTGGTTACATTTTACACTTTATAAGATTTATTTATCTATTTGAGAGAGAGAGAGAGCAAGAGAGAGTACAAGTAGGAGGGGGACAGAGGGAGAGGGAATCTTGGGCAGACTCTGCTGAACGTGGAGCAGATGACTACCTGGGGATAGATCTCAGAACCCTGAGATCATGACCTGAACCAAAACCAAGAGTCAGATGCTTACCCAACTGATCCACCCAGGTGCCCCTACCCATCACACTTTTAAATCCCCACTGCTTGCCTTGTGCTATAAAATCCTATATTATCTGACCCTTTTCTCCTTCTCCAACCTCATCTCCACCACTTTCCCTGTCTCAGACCACACTACACATACACTGACCTTCTCTCTATTCCACCCAATCTTTTAAACCTAATTATTTATATTCTAAAGATACCCAAAAAAAGGCAAATATTATAGAAAACCATGTTCCCACTACCTAGACCTAACACATTAATATTTAGTCACATTTGTCCATTAGAATATGTTGTTCTCTGAATCTCTATTACCTGAGAAAGTGCTCAGCATGCAACAGGTGCTTATCAATCAATGTTGAGGTATGCAGTTTACTATGCTAATATATGAAGCTTTCATTCATTCATTTACTGGCTATATATTTCCGTGTGTGAATATACCATAATTTGTTTATCCATCTCTCAACTGTTGAACATCTAGGCTGTTTCTGATATTTTATCATTATAATAGTGTTGCAATGAACATCAACAACATAGTGGTTGAAAGGTCAGATTCTGGGGGCACCTGGGTGGCTCTGTCGGTTAAGCGATGGGGTCTTGGTTTTGGCTTAGGTCATCATCTCATGAGCTCACTGGGCTCCATGCCCACAAGATTCTCTCTCCTGCCCCATCTTAATAAATAAATAAATAAATAAATAAATAAATAGGTCAGATTTTGGTCCAGGCTACTTGGGATTGGATTCTGGGCACCGTAATTTACTAGTTCTGTCACTTTGGTTACATTACTTAAATTCTCTGTGTCTGTTTCCTGAGTTATAAAATGAAAGTAATAATAGTAACTTTTCATGGTATTGTTAGTAGGATTAAATGAGTTGAAATATGTAAGGAACCTTAAAAAGTGCCTGACGCATATTAAATCTCAATGAATATCAACTCTTATTATCATTAGGAATTGCTGAATCACAGGACATGTGTATCTTCAATTTTATTAACTATTATACATTCTTCTAAGTGATGTACCATTAATTGCCTCCACTGGCAATATATAAATTCAATATTCCTAAATCCTAAAATATGATACTAATTTAAATTTTCTGCCAATCTAATGGGTATGAAATTATATCTGTATATAATTTAAGTTTATTTAATCTCTACACCCAACAAGGGGCTGAAACTCATGACCCTGAGATCAAGCATTGCATGCTGTTCTGACTGAGCCAGCCAGGTGCCCCATATATTGTTTTAATTTGTACTTTGATAGTTACAGTGAAGTTAAACAACTTTTCATGGGTTTATCGGCCATTCATATTTCTTTTTTGGTGAACTAGCTCTGGATTGTATGCCTTTTTTCCTTTTGATTTTGGGAACTTTTTTGGATAGTAATCTTTTGATGGTTTTCTGTATTTGAATACCATCTAGTTTTTGGCTCGTTTTTGTGTTGCATCTTTTAAAACTTATGTTGTTACAGAATTTTCCTACATGGTTTGTGCTTGTTGGATCCTATTTAAGAAATTCTTCCTTATTCTGATATACAGATATATTTCCTGAAAAATATTGCGAGGCCTTTAATCCACCTGGGATTTATTTTTGGATATGGTCTGAAGTAGAAATCTAATTTTACTTTCTCAGCACTATTTCTTGAAGAGTTATCCTTTCCCTACTGACTTGTAATGCCCACTGTTAGAAACCACCTTCCCACGGAGCTAGTCTTCATTTCAGCTTCATAACCTTTGCTTACGTTCCTTCTACCGGTGCTGCTTTTCTCTCGTTCTTTAGATCGCAGCTCGAGTGTCACCCCTCTCATTTCTAGGCTGTGTCTACATGCATGTAGACTCCGTGACTCCAAAGAGTCTGGAAAGGCTGAGGCAGGTAGGAGCGAGGCCAGCTGCCTCCAGGCTGTTGCCAGGGCGGCTGTTGGGAAGGCCGCCGAGAGGAGGAGCACCCTGAGAGCCAGTGACGGAATCCGGCCGGCGCCCGCGTCGCCAAGGAGTGCGTCACCACGTGCGGTCGGCCGGGGGCGGGGCCAGGGCTGAATCACGTGGCTTGGTTGCCTACGCGCTGCTGGGCCGTGGGAAGATGGCGGACGGAAAGGGAGACGCCGCCGTCGCCGCCGGGGCCGGGGCTGAGCCTCCGGCGGGAACGGGAGCCGGAGACGGAACCGAGACTGAATCCATGGCTCGGAGTCATCGCCCTGCATCTCCGGCGCCTGGAGCCCCGGGACTGCGACCGTGTCTGTGGCAGCTGGAGACAGAGCTGAGGGAGCAGGAGGTGTCGGAGGTCTCATCTTTGAACTACTGCCGGAGCTTCTGCCAGGTGAGGGGCTGGCTGACTGGCTGGCTGAGGGTGGCGGGGTGGGGAGGCCAGGGGAAGAGGCCCCGGATCGGTTGCCGCAGCCGGGGCCGAACTGAAAGGCGCCACCTTCGTGTCTCGCCGCGCCCCCGGGCCGGGAAGGCCCAGCTCGGGAAGCTCGACCGCTGGCCCCCCTTCACCACTGCCCGACTTTGGCCCCCGCCGGGGCGTTTTGTGCTGGGCCAGACTGAGAGCCCGGAGGGCGCTGGCGGCTCCCTGGAAGGGCCGTGCCCTGTCGCCGTTGCCTGTCCCCCTGCCGAGTGGTTGGAGCGCCATTGCCTTCTGAGAGATTGATTGCTCGTTCATGCTGGGAGATCCTTTTTTGAGTGCATATCTCCCAACTGGAAAACCTGGGTTTTCCTGAATAATCCGGATATATGTGTTGGGGCCAGAGACTTATCTTTGGAGTCAACGTCATCTGGCCCCCTAAAAGGTCTGACAGTTGGCTTCGAAAGGCGTCTAGGGCTATCTGATTAGGGATCGTGGAGCCCATTGGTTGTTGTTTTCCTTTTTCTTATTTTGCTTTATTTTTATTTTATTTTTTTGAGGCTGGGAGGAAGGAGACTGTTAAGCTGTTCTTTTCGCCTCTTCTGTGTTCCTTTGAGGATTGTGCTACCAAGAATGAGGCTATTGAGCTTTCTAGTGGCTATTACGATCTTTGAGTAGAAGACGATTGAGAAAGATGTGGAGTTTGGTCTCTTTTGGCAGTGGTATGACCATTTCTATGCTATAGTGGGTCCTAGCCTGTGGTTACATATTTATTGGTATGTTTAACTTGGTCTGCATGGCCATTTCGAGATTTTCTCTATAAATATGAAGATAGGCCATTATTACTTCTGTTTGTTCTAGCACGTTTCAGGGGTAACCAACCCTCTGCTCCTCACCTGGTGTATCTTAGAGAATGCAAAATAGTAGTAGTATGTTGGTACTTGGACACTTGATGAGTAGTTGAGTGTGCTGAATAAATTGCAGTGTTCCAAAGCTGTAATTTTAGGGGACAATTTGCTCTGTTGGTCCAGTGGAAAATAAAAAGTAGACTTGGTTGATTGCTTTTCTACCTCCTTTCTGCTGAGCCAGAGACACCTCATCTCTTCAAATGGAATTTTGTCCTTGCTAATACATTGTATCACTGCAGTTTTTATGTCTACACCTTTCAGCATTTCCCTGCACTAGGAAGTGTTGAGGTATAATTGTTCTTTGCTTCTTCCCTATTAATGAACATTCCTACTTACTACACACATTTATTTTACAAACTTTTACTGACTGCATTGGATGGCGTCAGGCACTTTACCAAGTGCTGAGTAAATGAGTTAAGACAGCACTTACCCTGGATGAGCTTACAGTTGGGAGGAGGTGGTAGAAATAACAGTATTTCCAAAATCAGTTTTGATAATGATGGAAAAGGAGGTGTTGTAGAGACAGTGTAGAGGGGAAAGCCATCATGGGACATCCTAATGGGAACAACAATTAACTAGTAGAAATAAAATAAAAATAAAAATAAAATAAAATAAAAATAAAAATTTAACTGTGATTTGTAGTTATGAACTTAGAAGTTCATAACTTCTAAGAGGACTTCTGGATAGGGTGGTCCAGGAAGCTCCTATGGCTGAAAGGATAAAAATGCAGCGTGGGTATGTTGGGGGAAGGGAAGGGAGTAGAGCATTTCAGTGCCAAAAGGTAGAGATAAGAAGGAAAATTGAAGCTTAAGGAGAATGGGGAACTAATTGGACAAGGAGGAGGAGTGAGGAGGACGAGAAGACCTGGGTTTGGGGAAAGCCTTAGTAAGACTTTGTTGTCATCATAGAAAGATAACAAGAATGGATGTAACTAGTCAAATTGAAGCTTGTCAGAGTATATACCATATATATTTTTTTCTTTTCTTCTTTTCTTTTCTTTTCTTTTCTTTTCTTTTCTTTTCTTTTCTTTTCTTTTCTTTTCTTTTCTTTCATGCTTGATGCTTGCAGCTCTCATCTTACTTTAACTGAATGTTTTAATGTCTTGAGTCTTGGTGACACCTAGAAATGTAATGCAGAAGAATTTCAGAAGGAAAGTACTTTTGTAATGTCTTTTCTATGAGTTTCCTTTTTGCTTAAAATTTTTCCCAAAATATATTTTTTTGGACTAATAAATAGGAAAGATGTTCCTGTGATGACTTGTATAATAGGAAGCACATTGGGTTGAGAGCTAGTTGGGTCCTAATTGTGACTCTACCACTTATTAGCTAATAACTTTGGGCAAACTCTGCCTGTGGAATTTATTTTGTTTTCTGGCCTTTATCTCCTTATAATGCCTTATACAAATAGTAGAATAGAAAGTTTATATACAACCCTTCATAATATTTGCCACAATATTTTTGTCACTTTTTTTTCAATAGCCCAGATAAAATCAAGTCAGGGTGTCCTTGTTCATAATTTTGTGATGAAAGAGGAACAGTGTCACCATTCAAATTTGGTTGAATAGCTCCTGCTTTCACATTTGAAAGGCAGAGTAAGATTTATTCATCCCTTCACTGTGGTGTGCCTGACATTGCCCTAAGTGCTGGCGACAGGAACCTGCTCTCTAAGAGCACTTAATATGTAAAGATATGTAGCCTGACTTGTGTTCTCTGGGATACGTAACTGCCACAAAAGTATTTTCATCAGGTGTTTAGTGTTTTTTTTTTTTTTTTTCCTTTTTAAAGATTTTATTTATTTATTTGAGAGAGTGTGTGTGAGCACAAGCAGTAGAGGGGCAGAGGCAGAGGGGGAAACAGTCTCCCCTCTGAGCAGGCAGCAAGACTCGGGTCTTGATCCCAGAACCCTAGGATCATGACCTGAGCCAAAGGCAGATTCTTAGCCAACTGAGCCACCCAGGTGCCCCATCAGGTATTTAGTTTAGAAGTGTTCCCGAGACTAAGGTTGTACCAAGTAGATTCCTCCTGCAACAGGCTGGGACCATATTCTCTCCAGCTTTTGCAGTATGGCTCTATCTTTGGAATTGCACCAAATCAAGAAATAAACCAACATGTGAGAGGATAGAGAGCTTGTCTCATTCTGGGCATGTTTTCAATTTTCACAAGTTTGTGAAGATGATAAAAATGAAACTTCAGAAGTAATCGTTACTAAGAAAATGATACTTAGATCAACTTGTATTCATTCAGTGAACATTTGTATTCAATGACTATGGGATGTGGCTTTTCCCTTCCTTTCCCTTAATTCCTTTTCTGAAAACATTGTCTTCGAAACAGTGTGGATAAGATTAATTCCAGAAAACAGTCTTTCTTTGTTTTGTTGAAAAATTGATGATATCCTCGCAAGTTTTTGCTATTTTGGGGGCATCATGATTCCTAAAGTTTTACAACTGGTCTTTTTCTTTGTAATACATATTTTGAAGGCTTTTTAAGTAACCTTAACAAAATTGAAATTATTGGGTGAATGATTATACTATGAGAATACCCAAGTAGTTTAGGAGTAAACCTTGTTTAAATGAAACACTTTTTGATTCTAGACTAATAGTGACTTTATAGATTTTTAAATGTTAAAATAAGTAACTAAGGCATGTATTTAAGTTTCTCCTAGGTTAGTAATTGAGTACAAAAGGTCTAAATCAGATAGGCATACTGGCTTCACCATTTAAACTAGAGATGTGACCTTGCTGTGTTATTTTCTTTAACCCTTGGTTTTCTCATTGACAGGTAGAATAATAATAGTACTTAGTGTTATCCCTATAAATGTATTGTTGTATGGACTAAATAAGATAATCTGTAAACTACAATGTTCCTGGAATTGTCTGAGTTTTCCAGGTTTCCTAGCCTTAGAATAAAAAGTCTTCACTGCCTTCCCCCCAGTTTATCAGCTCTTAACCTCACCAATCCCATCACCATAATCCTACTCTTATTTAGGGGTACTGTACTTAGAGTTCTTGGACCAAAATGTGATCTCAGTTACTCCTTTTATTAAAATTTTGCCTGTGAATTTCCAGGTGCATTATTTTGGGAAACGTGATCTTAATTTTCATTTGATTCTTCAAGATCCAAGGCATATCTTAGGCTTTTAGTGAGTATTTACCAACTGCTTGATCTCCAAAAGGATAGAATTACTACTTTTATAACATCTCAGGTCATTAAGCATTTTGTCTTCCCCTTCCATTGTTCTGTTCTATTCTTTTCTCTCATTTTCTATACAGCAAATTTTCCTTGTTTAGGGCCCAGGGCAAATACCACCTCCCCTGTGAAGCTTTCTCTGATTTCACTAGATAGATTTCCTCTTAGATGTTTGTGTTTTTTGACACTTTGTACATACCTATGCTTTTAACTCTTGCTTTTCTTTGTGTCACTGTCTTAGTTCAGGCTTCATAATGTCCTATTGGAGCAATCTTTTCATTAATCTCTCTTGCTTTCTGACTGGCTTCATCTATAGTCTTTTTTGGTGTTCTTTCTATATTGTAAATATAATCTCATTAGGCACTTTATTCCCTAAAATTCTTTAATGGTTTCTTACCCCAAAAACAAGATAAAAGTCTGACTTACTAGCCTAGCCTGGCAAACAAAGCCTTTTAGAATCTGGCCACTACCTCCCCTTTCCCGGCTTCCAACTCCCACCTTTCCAGCTTCCTTTTGGGTGTGTGTGTGGGGGGGGAGTCTACCTTCACTACAGTATCCATCTCTCAGTTGGCCTGATTAACCTCAAGGTCCTCCCTTCTCCATCTGCCTATTTATCCTTTAAGACCAGGTTCAGATATTAAGTCTTTTACAAGTCTGATTTCAGCAGACAGAATGAGGTGATTCTTTCACTTAATATACTCCAGAAGCATCTTTTATGTAAATGTGGTACCTGGATAGTTGTTTCTTTCTTTGTCTCGTATTGTCAAGTAAACCAACCTGAGTAGGGGTCTTGTTTAGTCTTTTTTGTATACTTGGTACCTAGCAATTAATACAGTGCCTGGCACACAAAACTAATTTGTTGAATGAATTCCATTGTAGAACTTAATGATATACTCAAGAGGTGAGTACTTCAAAGGGAACACTTGATGTAGAATCTGGTATGTTAAAAAGCAACTTTTATCATAAGAAATTACTGTAAAGGAACAGAAGAGGACAATCAATGTGGAAACATAAACTTGTCAACTTAGCCTACGTTCATATAATGTACACATTTACATGTGTGGAATGAGGAGTAGTGTTGGAGGGAGAAAATTGGAGGCATTATAGTATTGAGGAAGAGTTAGCCTAATAAGACAACAATTTGAAGATGTTGAGATGGAGAGGATCAATTTTCTTAACTCCTTGAGATTGGTGGCCATGAAAACTCTTAAGCTTTTGAACTCTATTTTATTTTATTTTATTTTATTTTATTTTATTTTATTTTATTTTTTGAACTCTTTATTTTAAAGGATTTTTAATACTTTATCTTTTCTTTTTGTGCTGCCTTCTCTTGGGAGATGTCTAAATAGAGACTAGATGACAGGTAGTTATAATGGCAAAAGCTAACATTGCACTGTGTATGACCAAAATGTAATTACAAATGTGGCTTGTGAAGCAGTGGGAACTTTGATGCTATCATTTATTTGGTACCATCCAGTCTCTTTTATAGTAGTGATTTCTGCATCTACCTGTGGATCGTGCTCTTCTGAACAATGTCAATAAAAAGTCTAATAGAAAGCACCATTTATTTCAAGCCCACAAAGGCATTGGTAAACTAAAGTGTGCTTTGTTTTCACTTAGTTCTAGACACCTGTCACCTCTCCCAGAGGTCTTCCTTGACTATCTTATCTAAAACAATGCTTTCTCATCTTCTTCCAACTCCTTAACGCTGCTTTCTATTTCTTTAAATCACTAACTACTATCTGATGTCTGTGACAAATATGTCTATTTGTCTATCTGCATTTGGAATGTACACATCATGAGGGTGTTGACTGTTTTGTTTACCCAGTGCTTAGAATTGTCCCTGGCCTTTAATGGGTATTCAATCAAGATTTGTTAATCTTTTATCTCCTCCCTTCCTTAAATCCCTGACTACTTGAGAGTAACAAGTCTTACCTGTCTTTATTAAGAAATAGGGACATGTTTTGGTTAGCTAGTTTATGTTGCTTCTCAGCAGGGATCCAGTCTTACTCTTTGTATCTTGATTACTGAAGAGTAGAAATTAATTTTATTTATGCTTTTTAAGAATTTCCCATGATTGTCTATATTCCACAAATATTTAAAGACTTTTTTTTTAAAATGGGGTTTGCTTAGCCAGATTGAAACATTTATTTTGGATATGATTGACATCAAACTGAAAACTTGAACATAACGGATCGAACAAGATGGTATAAAAAAATAGATACCTCAAACTTTCATTGCTAACCAGAGCCAACATATAAACCATTACATGAAAAATTAGAGGAACTATTTATTTACTTATCTGTCAGTCATCTTTTATGTGCCAAGCACTTAGGTAGATGGTGTTTTTACATTTTGCAGACAGAAAACTGAGGCTCAAGGAAATTAAGTAACTTTCCCAGGGTCACATAGTTAATAAGCTGTGGCAGAGTCTTCAGACTCCTAAAACCATGCTCTTTTTCCTATATCAGCATTTCCTAAACTGTGTTTTGTTCCATGAGTTCTATGGATTATTAAGTACTTCTTGAACTAAGGATTCTGTGTTCATATAAGTTGGGATATTGTTAGGATAAATATTTTTTAATGTGTCTTACATATGTTAAGATGCATTCTGAGTCTCCTAGAGAGCATTAAGTGGTGTGCAGCATTTGCCAAACTTAACAGATCCAGAACATTTAACATTTTCCATGTTCTAAACCTGATACCACCCCCAAATCACATATTTTTCTTTTATTATAGCAAAGTAAATCACTGGGGGAAGAGTGGGTTGCTTTATGTATGCATACCACTGAATTTTGATTCCCCAGTTTCAACCTAAAACATGACTATGGGCTTTTTTATGAAAAAAATTGCCCTTTAAAGTTTTTGCAGGTTTCGAATTATACTTACTGTCCAATGTGAAAAATATTTCAGTGTATTGTAATTTTTTTGGAAATTGAGATTGAATTCTATTTCAGACATATCTTGAGTTCAGTGTTACTCATTTAATTTTACCTGTATTTCTGCAACATAAGCTAGCTGGGAAACTACAAATGTATTTGTCTGTTTCTTCTCATTTTGTGCTATGTCTGCATTCTTTAATATGTTTTGGGTTGTTTTTTTTTTTTTAAGATTTTATTTATTTGACAGAGAGAGGGAGAGAGATCACAAGCAGGCAGAGGCAGGCAGAGAGAGAAAGTAGGAAGCAGGCTCCCCACTCAGCAGAGAGCCCGATGCGGGGCTCCATCCCAGGACCCCGAGGTCACGACCTGAGCCGAAGGCAGAGGCTTTAACCCCCTGAGCCACCTTAATGACATTAAGCCACGCTTAATGACTGAGCCACCCAGGCACCCCTCTTTAATGTTTTTTTTAATGCCTTGCTTGTCCTTTTTGGGGGGATCTATTAGGTTACTGTGCTAACATTTGATTACATAGTATTTTTACTCCCAAGGAAAGAGCCTGAATGTGTTACGTTAGCCAGTACAATAATGCTTTGTTAATATGGACATATGTAGGAATTATTACCAGATTTGATAGAATGAATGGCCTAGTTTGGAGATTGCATCTTTACGATATATGGTTGTATAAAATAAGCATATTTTTTTCTTTTAAGATTTTATTTTTTTTTATTTGACACAGAGAGAGATCCCAAGTAGGCAGAGAGGCAGGTAGAGAGAGGGGGAAGCAGGCTCTCTGCTGAGCAGAGAGCCCAATGCGGGGCTCGATCCCAGGACCCTGAGATCATGACCTGAGCCAAAGGCAGAGGCTTTAACCCGCTGAGCCACCCAGGCGCCCCTAAAATAAGCATATTTTTAACTGTGCTTTCATTTTCTTTAATTTGCTTTTTAAATATGTATGCTTAAAATATATAAGATATCTTAAGTAATAAAACTAAATATGGGGACCACTAGGTGGCTCAGTTGGTTAAGCGTCTCCCTTTGGCTCAGGTCATGATCTTGGGGTCCTGGGATTGCGCCCCACATCAGGCTCCCTGCTCAGCGTGGAGTCTGCTTCTCCTTTTTCCTCTGCTCCCCCCTGCCCCATTTGCACATACATGTGTTCTCTCTCTTCCTCTCTCAAATAAATACTAAGATCTTTTAAAAAACTAAATATTGGGGTGCCTGGGTGGCTCAGTCATTAAGCGTCTGCCTTCGGCTCGGGTCATGATCCCAGGGTCCTGGGATCGAGCCCCGCATTGGGCTCCTTGCTTGGTGGGAAGCCTGCTTCTCCTGCTGCTATTCCCTCTGCTTGTGTTCCCTCTCTTGCTGTGTTTCTCTCTGTCAAATAAATAAAATCTTAAAAAAAATAGAACAATATCTGCATCTTTAAATTTTTGTGACTCTTATATGTGCTTATTCTAAAACCTTAAGACAAGATGTATAAATGCAGAAAGTGAAACCACCATGTAATCTCATTGTTAATAGCTTGGTGTATTAGTCTGATATTTAGAAAAATATGTATACAGTATGTGTGTATATGTAAGTATTAAAATTAAAAAACAAATTTTGAGTTTGGTTGACACACTGTGTTACATTAGTTTCAGGTGTACAACTAAGTGATTCAGCTTCTCTATATGTTATGCTATGCTCACCGTAAGTATAGCTACCATCTGTCACCATACAGCGTTTTTACAGTGTCATTGAGTATATTCCCTATGCTGTGCCTTTTATTCCTATAACTTACCCATTCTGTAACCAAAAACCTGTATCTCCCACTCCCCCTAACCCTTTTTTTCCATCATCCTACCCCCTCTTCCCTCTGGCAGCCATCTGTTGTTCTCTGTATTTATAGTTGTGATTCTTTTTGTTTATTCATTTGTTTTGTCTTTTAGAATCCACATGAGAGTGAAATCCTATGTTATTTGTCTTTCTCAGTCTGCCCTGCTTCACTTACCACAATACCCTCTATGTCCAAACATGTTGTCGCAGATAGCAATATCTTATCCTTTTTTATGGCTGTGTAGTATTTCATTATATGTATGTATATCCATTTGTCTGTTTTTTTTCTCTATAAAGATTTTATTTATTTATTTGACAGAGAGAAAGAGATCACAAAAGAGAGGCAGGCAGAGAGAGGGGGGAAGCAGGCTACCCGCTGAGAAGAGAGCCCAACATGGGGCTTGATCCCAGGACCCCGAGACCATGACCTGAGCGAAAGGCAGAGGCTTAACCACTGAGCCACCCAGGCGCCCCACCCAACTTAGAGAATGTGTGTGTGTGTGTACACATTTTTTATAAAACATATTTTATATAAATATTTTTTAATTTATATTTTATTTTAATAAACTTTATAAAATTTTATTAAAATAAAATATAAAATTTTATTAAAATAAAATATAAAATTTATATTTTAATTTATAAAAATATTTTTAATAAAAATAGTGTTGAGCTTATATATTAAAACTTAATATAGGCATCTTTCTTGTGGAATACACGTTCACTGTTTAAAAGAAATAACTACATAGTATTCCATTGAAAACTGCTTTGATTTTAAATTCTGCAGGTAGCAAACCCTTCAGCACTCTTTTAAAAATTAATTAATTAATTTAAAGATTTTTTACTTTTGAGAGAGAAACAGAGAACACACATGGAGGGAGGGACAGAGGGAGAAGCAAGCATTCTGTTTATCAGGGATCCTGATTTAGGGCTTGATTCCAGACCTTGGAATCATGACCTGAGCTGAAGGCAGCCACTTTACTGACTGAACCACCCAGGCGCCCCTTCAGCACTCTTAACTGAAAAAAATTTTTAACTATAAAACCAGTGCGTTTATATCAAAAATATATAATGTTACAGGAAGGCTTAAGGAAAAAGTAAACGCCCTCTTTTGCCTTCAGTCCCTCTAGTCACTCCCCAGAAGAGTTAAATCTCTTTTTTTTTTTTAATTTACAAGTGCTTTTTTTTAAATTTTTATTAACATATAATGTATTATTTGCCCCAGGGTACATGTCTGAATCGTCGGGCTTACACATTTCACATATACCCTCCCCAATGTCCACACCCCAGCCACCCTATCCCTACCCCCCCCCCC
>JAQQSY010000113.1:0-28253 GCA_028646535.1 Procyon lotor
AAAAAAAAAAAAAAAAAAAGTAGTGTTTAGGGGCACCTGGGTGACTCAGTTGATTAAGTGACTGCCTTCAGCTCAGGTCATGATCCTGGTATCCAGGGATCGAGACAAGCATTGGGCTCCCCACTCAGCAGGGAGTCTGCTTCTCCCTCTGACCCTCACCTCTCATGCTCTCTTATTCTCTCTCTCTCTCTCTCAAATAAATAAAATCTTTAAAACAAAAATATTAGTGTCTAGTTCCTCTTTTCTTAAGTCTGGGCAGTGCCCGTAACTGCTTTGGCCAATGGAATAGAGCAATTGTGAGGATTTCTGATCTCAAGAGTTAGAGTTAAGAAGACTGGTAGCTTTTGTTTCTTCTTCCTACATGCTTGTTCTTGGGATGTTTCCTCTCAGAACCTAGCCCAACCCATGTGGCAGAGGAACAAGACTCTCCAGTTGGCAGCTTCAACTGAGCTCCTAGCTAATAGCCAACACCAGCTGCCAGCCATGTGAATGAGTCATTTGGAATTCCAACCCAACCAAGCCTCAGATGACTTCAGCTGTAGTCAACAATATATGGGACAGAAGAACCACCCAGCTGAGCACTGCTGACCCACAAATGCATGAGAGGTACTAAAATGGTGGTTGTTTTAAACCACTACATTTTGGGATAATGGTGTAGCCAGCCTCCGAGATGGCTCCAACAATCCCACCTCCTGATATTCACACCCTTGTGTGTCCCATTGCACATTGTGTCCCATTGCACACTGTACCAGGGCTTGTCTGTGTGACAAACAGAATACAGTAGAAGTGATGTGTGGTATGTTACTTCCAAAACTAGATTATAAAAGACCTCGTTGTTTCTCTCTTGGTTGCTCGCTCAGATGACTCTTCATGTTGTGAGCAGTCCCATGGAGAGAAGTCTACATAAGATGACCAACTCGTCACCAGGTTGCCCAGGACTTTCCTGGTTGTAGACTGAGAGTCTCATTCTGCAAACCCCTTCAGTCCTGAGCAAACCGGGCTGGCTGGCCACCCTCCACTCACATGTAAGGCACTGAGGCCTTTGGACAACAGTGTGCTAGAAACTGCGGCCCACTGCCCATAGCTGGAGGTGTGCCTCCAGATGTGGTGTGCCATCTTGGAAACAGATCCTCCAGCCCCAGTCAAGTCTTCAGATGACTACACCCCTGGCTGACCACCTGCAACCTTGTAAAAGACCCTGATCCAGAGCTACACAGGTAAGGTGACCCCAAATTCCTGAAACCCCTGCCCCCACTCCCCAGAAACTGTAGAAGATAGATAATAAATACTTGTTATTTTAAGATGCTAACTTTGGGGTAAAATTTGTTAAATAGCAATAGATAATTTATACAGGTGGTCTGTTACACCCAAATCGGTAACAGAAACAGGGGCATCTTCCTGTTCTCCACCCTGCTCTAAATGGCTGTGATGATCTTTCTGTCTGGGGACTTCCTTTGCTTTCCTGAAAATCAGCCTGAGGGAATTTTGCCTCTAGAGTTCCTGAAGAGCAGCGCTGGGCAGGGCCCCTGCTTGCTGCTGGGGAAGCTCATTCTAATTCTAATCGTCTTCCAAGCATTAACAATGAATCTCTTGGGCTCACAAGGTCTTCCCCCTCTCCACTCCCAAATACTCTCTGAGGCCATCCTGATTTCCCAGAAGGCCTGATTACCGGCTGCTTCTGCAGCCTTGTCTGCTAGAAAGTTCCCTTGATCTCTGACACCTGACTATGTGTGTGCAGAAAACAACGCATGGGGTGTGTGATCTGCAGGACGTGCGGACAGTGTGTGAAGATCTGGGAGACCTGACCTCCAGTCTCTTCCAGCCAGGCCCTGAGGTATTTGAGATTTCACCTTCTGAGTGTGACTCGTTCCCTTGGAAGGGCCAGTCTATTCACCAGCACCTTCTTCTGGGTGAGTTGTAAAGACCTTCCCTGGGCAGGGTAGCGGAAGAGCACGGGGAAATCAGTCCAGGGAAACACAAAAGGCAGGGGAGGGCCCCCGGAAAGCTGATCTGGGCTCCATTTCTGGTGTAGTAGGGAGTTCGCTGACTGTCTGTGGGCCGGCTGCGGGCTGCGCACATGCAGGGCGCCCAGGCTCGGGCAGCCTGCCAAGTCCGCCCAGGGAGCCAGAGACACCTGGGAAGTAGATAAAGATACAAGTAACAGGTGCTGAGCTATCAGTTTTCTGTAGTCAGTACCACAGACAGCCTGGCTTCAAAGAACAGAAAACTATTTTCTCATAGTTCTGGAGCCAAAAGTCCAAATTTACTTATTATTTTTAAAGATCTTATTTATTTATTTGTTTGTTTATTTATTTATTTATTTGACAGAGAGAGAGAGAGAGAGAGAGATCACAAGTAGGCAGAGAGGCAGGCAGAGAGAGAGGGGGAAGCAGGCTCCCCGCTGAGCAGGGAGCCCGATGTGGGGCTCCATCCCAGGACCCTGAGATCATGACCTGAACTGAAGGCAGAGGCTCTAACCCACTGAGCCACCCAGGCACCCCCAAAAGTCCAAAATTAAAGTGTTAGCAGGCTTGGTTGCTTCTGGGGCTGTGAGGGAGACTCGATCACATACCTCTCTTTTAGCTTCTGGTGGTGTGCTGGTCGTCTTTGGCATTCCTCGGCCTGGTGGTGCATCCCCGATCTGCTCACCTGGCGTGCTCCCTGTGTATATCTCTCTCTCTGTATAAATTTCCTGTCCTAATTGACCCCATCCTAACCTCATCATCTGCAAAGACCCCATTTCCAAACAAGGTCGCATTCACAGGAAGCAGGAGTCAGGTCTTCAACATCCTTGAGGGAGCACGATTCAAATCATAACACCAAGCATTCAGTAAAAACCGTTCAGATCCATGAAATGCCTGGCATTTACTAGGATAGGCGTTTTATATACATTACTCCTGATCCTCACAAAGATTTCTTAATTTTATAGCTGTAGAAACAGGACTCAGTGGCCCACCCCAGCACTATGGCAGGCAAAGAATTCTGTTTCCATAAGTCGACGCCTGCTGGTCCAGAAAGCTCAGTTTGGAAGATACACTATTTTTTCTTGAGAAGGTCCTTCAGAAGGAAGAACTCTTTCACACACACACACACACACACACACACACACACACACACACTGCTTATACTAGGGCTCCCCACAGGAACAAAAGTAACTAACTGCTGAAAGGGAATGATCATATAAGATACCTCAGTTAGAAAGCCTGAAAAGTAAGAGCCAACTGCAAGGCCCAATCCAAATTCCCCTGGCAAAGGGGGGTTAGAGAAGATTCCAAAAGGCAAAAATAAAAACCAAAAAACCAGGTAAACACCTCAGAAATGAGCTCCCTCAGATTTCTCTGTCAGGGCAGAAAGACAGACAAAGCAGCTAGGTTCTCTGGCCGGGCCTTTCTCTGATCTTCCTTCCACCACCTGTGCCCCAGCGGCTCTTTCACATCACAGCTCAGCCCTACAGACACCTAAGCAGAGCAGCCCTGGAGAAATGGCCACCCACAGGCCTCCAACAGCCCATAGACAAGTTTTGTTTAGTCTGCACACAGTTTTTAAGTTAGTTAACATTTTTTAATTTTATTTTATTTATTTATTTGACAGAGAGAGAGGTCACAAGTAGGCAGAGAGGCAGGCAGAGAGAGAGGGGGAAGCAGGCTCCCTGCTGAGCAGAGAGCCCGATGTGGGGCTCCATCCCAGGACCCTGAGATCATGACCCGAGCTGAAGGCAGAGGCTCTAACCCACTGAGCCACCCAGGTGCCCCAAGTTAGTTAACATTTTTGAAGTGAGACGTTTCACCTAAGACTTCTTGTTTTTTGCTTCCTTTGAAAGCTCAGAAGTTCTGGCCAAGTGGCTCTGTGTCCCTGAGTGGGCCACTGTGAGCCAAAGCTGAGGAGTGGCTGCCTCCGAGTCGATTATTTTTATACCTAGACCACTTGACTCATTCCTCTTCCTGACCTGACCCCTCTAGGCACGGGAGGTTTTCACTTGGGCCTGTTGAGCCCTCCTCTCAACAGGAGGGCTCTTGAGCTATCAGATAAGATCCATCTCCCCTCACCTCCCCTGGCATTCAAAAGTCCTTCACAGCGCGGCTTATTCAGACTTAGCCCCTGTGACTATATTTCATTCCAAATTCCTCTCCTCCTTCATCTCCAAACAGGTCCTGGATTTTCCCACATTGGTTCTTTGGCTAGGGCTGTTTTATTTCCTCTGAGATGCCTTCCCGCCCAGCTTGCCCAGAACTCTTCCACACCCTTTGAGGTCCATATGAAGGCCTTCTGGGGACCTCCCAAACAGATGCATGCTTTCTTTCATTCCATGCTCGGAATCCCCCTGTCATTTTGAAGTCTTCGCACGTTTGCATATTACAATTTCTCTTCCTGTGATTCTTGCCCCGCTAGCCAGGGGCTCCAGCGGGGTCCAGCCCTCCGGTCAGCTTCACCACAGCATTAGGCCTGTGAATAAGGATGCCATCTTGACCCTCCAGACCAGCCCAGTCGCCACGGATCTAAGGCCTCGGTTCTTGCACGTGGAGCAGAAGAATTGCCTGGCCGAGACTTGCACACATTTCTGACTTTTGTGACCAACTGTGTGATATAGTAGAAGGGTTGTTGTTTAAGCCACTAAGTTTTAGTTAGGCCAGTCTGTCACACAACAGTAGATAACTGAGACAGTTGGGAAAATAACAAAGTGTTTAATCTTGTTAACTATTTTCTTCATGTCTTTATATGAAAAAAAATTATGTGTCACACACACGCACACACAACTTAGAGAAGGGGAAGAGAACTAGTATTTATTTAGCTTCTAATCTGATTTCTGGCTGGCCATTTTATATGCACTCTCTCTAATACTCAAGACAATCCAGCTTATATTAATATTTACATCTAAAGATAGAAGCCAAAGCCCAGAGAAGCTCAGTAACTAGCAGAAGATCGCACAGCTCATGAGTAGGGAAAATGGGAATTGAGTGCCCAGTCTGGTCTATCCAGCCACAAGATCCAGGTTTTTGTCACCACCTCATCTTCCTATACCACCTCTTGGGGCTTGGATTGTGGTCTACACTCCACTTAATGTGACACCATATGTGGTCTCTTCATGTTGCTACAAAGCCTTCAAACCTTCCTATTAAATGGCTACATACATATGTTTTTTTAAAGATTGGATTATTTATTTCAGAGAGAGAGAAAAAGCAGGGGAGGGGCCGAAGGAGAAGAGAATCTCCAGCAGACTCCCTGCTGAGCCTGGAGCCTGACATGGGGCTCGTTCTCATGACCCTGAGACCATGACCTGAGCTGAAACCAGGAGGCAGACACTTAACCCAATGAGGTGCCCAGGTGCCCCAGTAAATGGCCACATATTATTCCAATTATAGTTTACATACCATTCCCCTCCCGTTTAGCATTTACATTCCTCCCAGATCTTCTTAACCATTAGAAGAATTCTGACAGTTGCACCATGCCACACAGAGTAAGAATTCTAAAGGGTGGGGTGAGCCTTTCTTGGGTTTCTTGGGTTTTACCAGGAATCTCATCTACATGATTCCTCCAGCCAACCACCCTCTCCACGCTGACTGCTGCAGTGATAGTCACCTAAGCAGAGTGTCCCAGGGGGAGCAGAGAAAGAGAATTCCCTTGAAAGTCACACCCATTCAGCCCAGATGAGTTAATCACCTTTTATCAAGTTAATGCAGACCTCATTAACCTTAAATCGCTTTGACAGCTGGGAAAATGAAGATTATGTCAGCATTCTTGTTGATTTGGAAAAGATTACAAATCCTGTTATTTCTAAAGGGCCAGGTAAAAGGTTTTTAAATCCTGTTAAGAATTTTAGCCAAACCCTGAGAGCAGTGGGTAGCCATTAAATGGTTTTAAACAGAGGAATGATGACCTAATCTGATTTTTTTTTTTTAATCTGGAAAGAACACCCTGGATGGAGGACAATGGCAGGATTTAGGGATTGAGAGGATGGAGGGTAGGGGTAGGGAGGACTCCAGCTGGGTGGTTAGAAGGAGAAGCAGGCAGGGAATAATGGGACCCAGTGAGCTAGGGGTTCCTGGGGACAGCACTTGGGCCAGGCCAACTTCTGCCAGGACCAAGGACACAGATGTGGGGGGGGGCCATAGGCCAGGAGGAGAGAGGTCTGGAGAGCCACAGCAGGCCCAGAAGGCAAAGTGAAGATGCTGGGGAAGGCCCTGAGGCCTCGGCCGCCCATGAGGCTGCCAACCCTTTCCTTCCTAGGAAGGGAGTCCTGTCCTCTGGACAGGGAGCCTGAATGAATGTGAGGCTCGATCCCGGGACCCCGGGATCATGGCCTGAGTAGAAGGCAGACACTCAACCAACTGAGCTACCCAGGTGCCCCCAAATCCCCTTGTTTCTGACCTCCCAAAGATCTGCAGCCAGCCAGAGACAAGGGCCAGGGGACCAGTACCAGCTCAGATCAGTGCTTTAGGAGGAGGAAAGACGGTTGTCTGGGTGGCTCAGTCGTTAGGCCTCTGCCTTCAGCTCAGGTCATGATCCCAGGGTCCTGGGATCGAGTCCCACACTCAGCTCCTTGCTCAGCAGAGAGCCTGCTTCTCCCTCTCCTCCCTGCCTGTACTCTCTTGCTATCTCTTTCTCCCTCCTTCTCTATCTCAAATAAGTAAATAAAACCAGAGGAGCAAAGACAAGCAACTTGGGGAAGGCAGAGTTTCATCTCACCTGGGCATCAAGGAGCAAAAGATGGTATGGGTTTTCCTCTGGGCCACAAAGGAAGAGGGACCAGCCATGCAAAGAGCCAAAGAGCGGAAAATAGAGGATAGGCCAGAGCTGGAGCTGAGGGAGCTTTGCAGCCATATGACTCTTCCTAGATGCAAGCAGATATAACTGTTTACACTGCTCAGACTCAAGGTTGTGAAGTTCTGGGACAGCCATCTAACCGGGGCCCCACGGGCTTTTTCATCATCAGTGGCTGAGATAGAAATTTCTCGTGACATCATCTGGGAGAATTGTCCTCCAAGAAGCAACTTCCCAGAGCCTGTAGTTGTGCATTTTTTGTACTAGCCTCCTTTCCCTGCTTCTTCCTGGCCTACCTGGATTTTCCCTTCTGCTCTCTCTTTTTAAGCCTCTGGAGGAGGAGATAAGGTAGGTAAAAATAAATAAATCTATAAAACACAAAACCTATCTTCTTTCGACAGAAAGTCCACCAAATCTACAGGAGGACCTGTGGTGCTGTGAGTCTCATGGGAAGTGGGGGCGGGAGCTAGATGGGGCCAGATAGGCAGGGTTAAGGAAGGAAGTCCAGGAAGGGGCAAGCCTGGGCAGGGGACTCTGGGCGCAGCGTCTGGAGTGAATTGGAACAGAAAGTGCTTGGGGAACCCAGAAGGTTATTAGTCTAGCTACATACTTAGAGTCGGTTTCAACTGAGGATGGTCAGGCAAGTCCAGGTCATTTCTGTTCCAAATGTCATATTTGAGAGTTAAGAGAGGAGATTTTCAGTCCTCACATTTTCTATACCCAGGCAAAGAGGTTCCCTTCCGTGTAGGATATCCTGGGAAATGTGGAGGGCCTAGGGATGTGGAAATTGGATGGGGAGATGGTGATAAACGCTCTTGGAACAACTGCAGATCTGAGGCAATTTGGTGGGTAGAGCAGGGGTAGGTTGGGATCTGAGCTTCCACACCATCGTGGACACGGGGGCAGAGGGGAGGAAGAGGCACCGCATTACAAAGAGCCTTTTATTAACTTTGCCATTTTACTGAGAAATTTACAAGTGGAGTTATTCTTGGTCCAGCTGTGTTTGGCAACAAGTTCAATACATAACATATAATTACTACACAAATTTACAATTGTTTACAAATACATGACATGATATTTGTTCCTCTGGGGCCAAGACCCACAGAAGCCAGCAAGAAGGAGATTTGCCAGCAACAAGGGAGAAAGCTCCCGGCAACCTCACAAAAACTTTCCAGTTTCTAACCTTTCAGCATTCTTCAGGCACAGCCTCCTATTGTGTGGAAAGGTCCCCTGAGGCCAGGAGGGCCTGTTGAGGGGGAAGATCTCAGAATCACACCATCTAGGATTAACTCCGTGCTGGAAGTGGCGCTGTGGTCATCAAAATGCTTTCTTCTGTGTAATCATCTGACAGGAGGCTTATTAATGATAACCTGAGGAGACCCCTCGCTTCTTTCCTCAAATGCTGGACTGAGGAGGAGTAGGCCAGGAAGTCCAGTTCTGTTTGGGCTGAGTGGGAGAGGGATTCCCCAGCTCCGAAGACTGTGCAGAACAGCAGGTAGCAGTGAGGTGCACGGTCTGTCACTAGGCAGACAGGGGTTCTTAAGAGCGGCCATTTTGATCCAGACATCTTGAGGTCACAGACGGTTTAAAGTGAGTAAAAACTATATAATCAGATTCAAGAGAAGATGCCAAAATGCTAAGCTATTTCATATTTAGTAACTGTAAATATAAAGAATGATGCTTTTTTCCTAATCATCAACAAATGTTCAATGACAGTGACGGCACTCACTCCGTAGGCACCGAAGACCCAGTAATGAAGAAGAAGCAGGGTCTGAGAGGACAGATACAAGGATCAGTCACCAAATACCCCCATATAACTATGATTCATGATACCTGCCCTTAGCAATAACGTGAGCGCTTCTAATGACAACAATACCTAAAACATTAATGGAGCTGACAATTCCAGGCACTGAGCTGAGTGGTCCTCAATTCGTTCTCTCTCCTACAGTCCTCACTCCACAGGCAACTGTGTTCATTATCCCCTTTACAGATGAACACACCTGAGCTGCAGAGAAGTAAAGAGACTTGCTGGGAAGAGGCAGAACTGCGATTTGAATCCAGGTCTGACTCCAGAGAGCAGGCACTTGACCCTGAGGTAAAGAACAGGAAGAAGGAGTAAAGGACTTGCCTTTGGCACGGAGACCTCTCTGGGCTCCCTGTGTCCGCCTTCGTAGGCCAACGAGGAATAACGATTCCATTGACCTACTGACCTGGTAACCAGGGCCAGAGAATTTCACATCTACTTGTTGGGTCATGAAATAGGACCAGGAATGGAGTTAGGGTCAGGAACAGGATAATCGTGCCTTTCCAGCATAATTACATCCTTGCACTCTGTGATCAAAATGATTGAGTCATAAGGTTTTGCTTAGTGCCAGAGCCATCTGCCTTGCTCTCAAAGGGGTCCTCCAGGGTTGTTTAACTTTGATGTATTTACTAGAGAGCTGAACCTGTTTCACAGCCAAGTCGGTGCTCTGAAGTCTAGCTGCCTGGAGAGGCCTGACTCCCAGCAATCCAACTCACAGGAGGCTGAAGTATATAACCAGATACTCACGTATTCATTCACAGTTGGTGTTTGTCCTTCAATAACTGGAATGCTCCTCCCTCAACTGGGGCATCCTTTTCCCAATGTCTGCCATGCCATCAGAGAGCCAAATCAGCATCAGCTGGCTGGTTGGTGAGTATATCCCAAGAGTCAGCTTCGGGCAGATTTCATTTAAGTCAGGGTGGGGCTTAGTGAGTCATCTCCACCTCACAGCAGGGCACATCTGCATGAGCTCCAGTTTCTTGTTCTTTCCTGGACCGTGGTGGGTAATAAGTGTCACCGGCCGGCCTCTTGGCTTTATCCTACTTCGTTTTCCTTTCTATTCTCCAGCCTCCTCCCTCATTCTTGTTTCCTGCTTTCTCCATACAATTGATAAGATTGCTGATCATTCCATTGTTATTACCTTCCAGCCCCCCCACCCCCCAGATTACATCAGGGAAGTGATCTGATGGGTGGGTGAGCTGGTCCAAGCTCTTCCTTTAGGTATGGCCTTTTTGTATTTCTTCTCAGATCTATTAAGTTGAACCATATGAAATTGCTATTTGGGCAGACCAAAAATAGTCAAAGAACAGCAACTTCACGTGGTTCAACTAACAGCAGACCACATTTATTAGGGGTGGGCTTAATGAGTCCAACCTGTTTGCAAGCCTTCGTGGTAAATGTGTGTGTGTGTGTGTAGGGTCATACATGGCAGCCTTTTGTGTGTCTCTAGAAACAGGTTTCTCTTGCTAGCCACTGGTCATGGGACCTCGTTCCTTTTGCTATCCATTCAGACTCGGATTAGGGCCTTAATGTCAGGGATGACTAAGGAGGGACTTGAGGTTGAGGGAGAAAGTCAAATTCTTTGTTATACCTGAGAGTATGTGTTCTGAAGCCAACAGAAAACAATTTTAAGGAACACTTTTTTATAGTCCATATCTTGTTTATTCCCCTGTTAATTTGAAAAAACTGGGGACTAATGAAAACAATTTTATATTCTACAAACATCAAACACCTGTGTGATGCAGGCTGATGCCCCACACCATTCCTACCTTCCAGGGTTTTCATGGGCTGTAGTTGTATGTACATATACTTGTCTGTTTCTGGTAGCAGCTTACTGTACAGTGAGCTCTGTGAGGGGAGGGCCTATCTGTGACTTACTTACCCTTAACTTGTATCATAGGGCCTGGCACGGAGTAAGTGCTCGTTTCAAAAAATATCTCACATAAATGAATGAATGAAGTTAAACAACAAGCAAATCATGGAAATACCAGGAAGGCATCAAATACCATACCAAACAAAAGGTCTCTGGACCTTTAAAGGTCAGGAACCAAGCTGCCTACAGAAGTCAGCAGAGACTCCCCAGAGGAAGTGGCCAGGAGGCATTTTGCTCCCCAATTGGAAAAGGTTGGTGGAATAGCTCAGGCCATAGCACAGTCTGCCTCACAGATGTGAGAGAGGAAGCCACAAATGACAAGAAGCCACAAATGAAAAGTTGCTCCCTATTTCCTGGCAAGCTCTTTGGCCAGCATGAGCCACATTCCTTTGAGCTGAGCATGTGTGGAATTTTCAGCCTAGGTAGCAGAATGGAACTTGGAACAAATAGCTCAGCAAAAAAGAACCCAGGGACAATGGGCTGGATCCAGCTGCCCTTTGCCAGCTCTTGAGCTCACAGAATGTTGGCTCAGTGGGCCCTGTTGAGGGAGATAAATGATGTCTTTTGGATTGTACCATTTCAGAGGGCTCAGAGAGACATTTCCATGTTCAGACAACTCTAAGATCCTTAGAAGATGTGCTTCAATACCTGGGAATGGTCTAAGTCCTCACCACTGTTCAACTTTCCATCTATCAAGAACAAGTTAAGGTCTGTCTTATTTTAAAGATGGGGACGGTCTGGGGTGCCTGGGTGGCTCAGTCGATTGAGCGTCTGCCTTTGGCTCAGGTCATGACCCCAGGGTCCTGGGACCGAGTCCCACATGGGGCATGGGGTTCCCTGCTGGGTGGGGAGCTTGCTTCCCCCTCTCCCTCTGCCACTCTCTCCTGCTTGTGCTTCCTCGCTCTCTAAAAAAATAAATAAAATCTTAAAAAAAAAAAGTAAAGATGGGAAGGTCTAAACATTAGAAGGTAGAGGGGAAGAAACCATCAAGACGGAGCTGGAGGATGCTTTGAGGTGAGGGCAAGTGATGATGAGGGGATGATGGCAAGATTCAGGGCCCTGTGTGACCAACCTAGAGGAGGATGGCAGGGGAGACTGAAGAGGAACCGGTGGGAATGTATGCTGTCAGGTTCAGAGCAGGAAATAGGAAGGGATCAGCTTTTTGGAGGAAAGAATAACTACAGACAATAACACAACCACAAAGATACTGGTATCTCTCTACTGGCCTGACCAATACATATGATCAAGCTCTGGGAGCATGTCATGAATCACACTGAAAAATGTAGTGGGAAATTTTGCGATGTCAACCCTCAACTGCTGTGCCTTCTCTACATTTTCCCAAGCCATTAATTCCTTCAAGACACTGATACATTGGTGGGGACCTAAGAAAGGGGGAAGGGGTGGAATTCCAATTATTCCTATCTGGAATTTCTTGATTATAAGGGAGTTGAAGCCAGGAATGATGAATTACTCAACGTAGAATAAGAAACATAACCTTAAAATATAGCTAAATAGGTGCTTCATAGATAAGGAAAGGAAAAGTTAGGAAAGGAGGGAGGGAAGGAAAGGAAGAACAGGAAATTTGATCAGAGATGTTAAGGGAGTGGGGTGGAGGCACGACTTAACCTGGCCTGCATCATAGGAAGGTAGGTGGTGTCATAGAAGAAAATTACCTAGGGTCTGTCCTCAGGGGTTGGGGGCAGGTTATGTCTGGGGAATTATACCTAGGCTTACTATTGCCCAAGGCTAGGTTCTTGATTTACTTTGCTGACATATTCTGGACTTAGTTCTTTAATAGAAGTGGAGGTGGGGTAGGAAGGGAAGACAACCTTCAATGGTGAAACCATAAAGGAAAAGACAAAGAAGTCATGCCTTTTACTGGCTGTACTTTATCTACCCCATGAAGCTACTAAGATAATCTGAGTCATTTCCTTAGTAGCTGCTCTCTCCTCTGTCCTTAGAAGGAGGAAGTTAAAAGTCTAATACTTGACATTAGGCCACCGATTTCAAATGAAAGGATTCCTTTCATTCTCAAGGCCCAAAAAGTACTTAAATGGTAAAACCAGGCTTAACATGGGTATTTTATCCCCATCCCCATGACACATCATTCTCCTCCTTTTACCAGATATAAAAGCTAAGGATAAGTTGCAGCCATCGGCTAGACTCAAGTCAGGGCAGGGAGCACTATTTAAATGTATCAAAAAGTCATGCATCTCGCATCCAACGCGCGTTAAGCACCGTGCTGGGCAGCTAACAGGTCCTCTATCCCCACTTATCTTACCAGAGCGAATACCCTCATTTTACATTTCAGAAGCTCGAGGATCAGCTTTCTTTAGCTTGACCTTGGTAGACATCTAGCAGAGGGTAGAGTTATGACAAAATTAATTCCCTCCTATCTACCTACGGGTCTTTTCGTAAAAAGACCAAAACTTCAAGCCCCTTGCTCCTCTCACTTTCCTACTAACCATCCCATAAGATGAAAATTAAAAGTTGCCAGACCAGAAGGGGGTGAAAGTACAGAGTGGAGCGGAGAAGTTACCATCTTGAACGCAGCTAGCTGAACACACAGCCTTTCGGTTTCGCTAAAGTTCAAGCCACAAGGCCACAGTTCGCTCTGGGCGAGCAGACACGCGTGCACCATACGCATGCGCTCAGACGAGACCCACCCGCCCTTTTCACCAGACTTCTTCAGCCAAGTCACCAATTAGCCCTCTAAATGCCCGCCCCCAAGGCTAAACCCCTGGCCAATCGGGAGGAAGGAGCCATCAGGCACCTCACTTACTTAGCATACACCATCCTCTCTCCGTCCCAAGGCCCCGCCCCATCTGAGGCAGGGATTGTCGCCTAAGCGCTTCGTTCTGGCACCTGATTGGCTCCTCTGCCAGCTCCGCCTCCGTCTCCTCCCGCCGCCCTCCCCTTTGCGCTCCCACAGCTGCGGGCGGAGCTAAGTACGCAGGCGCGGGCGCTGCCTCTCTCTTCTGGTGGCCCGCCCTCCCTCCTCCCCCTCCCTCCCCTCCCCACCCCCTCTCCCTTCCTCTCCGGGCGTGCGCGCGCGTGTCTTCCTCCTGCACGCGCCGCCGCTAGCCAAGCACTCTCGTCGGAGCCTCTGGCCCGCGCGTTCCTTTTCCCCTCCGGCGGCGGAGCGGGCGGGATCCTGCACCGCGGTCGCGGCAGCAGCGGCAGCCCCGGCGGCCTCGAGCGGCGGCAGCGGCTCGCGATCATCCAAGCGGACCGTACCACCGCCCACCAGCACGCAGGGGGAGCCGCCCGCCCCGCCGCACACGCCTCGGCGACCCCGCGGGGCTGAGGCGTCGCCGCTCCCGGGAGCGTGAGCGCAGGGCCGGCCTCGACCCCGAGCTCGGAGCCCCGCGGGCCGCGCCCGCCGCCGGCCCCACCCATCCAGGCCGAGGAGACTGCGGCCATGGCCGAGACGGAGGAGCGGAGCTTAGACAACTTCTTCGCTAAGAGGGACAAGAAGAAGAAAAAGGAGCGGAGCAGCCGGGCGGCGAGTGCCGCGAGTGCGGCGGGCGGCGCCGGCGGGAGCAGCGGAGCCGCGGGCGCGGCGGGCGGCGGGGCGGGCGCGGGGGCCCGGCCGGGCGACGGCGGCACCGCGGGCTCGGGGGCCTCCGGCCCCGGGGCCGCCACCAAGGCCGTGACTAAGGTGAGGGGCCGGGAAGGCCGGGATTCGGGGCCGGGCCGCGCGCTTGCGCCCATGTGCCCGCCCCCGCCGGCCGCCAGCCGGGGGAAGCGTCCGGGAGGGGCCGGCCGGCCGGCGGGCGGACGGGCGCGGAGGCTGGCCATGTGACGGGGGCTTCCCACGCCGGGCCGGCCCGCCTCTCCCCGCGGGTCCCCCCAGCCCTCTCCCGCCCCGCCCCTCCACCTCGTGTCGCTGCCCGGGACGGAGAGCCGGTCCGCGGTACTACCCTTGAAGGGAAAGGGTCTGGGTCTGAAGTACCCAGCCCAGAGCAGAATTTATCGAGTGACGTTTGCTCTGAGTAATTTGGTGCTCTGACTTCAGCCCGGCAGTCGGAGCAGAATTTTCTAACAATCACGTCTGTGGCAGCTTTAATTGCCATGGCTTGGCCTCTTAAGCCCGTAACAGAGTAAGTCTTATGACAACATTGTGGTAGACATTTAGTTGTGGGGTTACCGTTGACTTTTTCATTCGACTTTTCCTGGTTGCTTTTAAAGTAACAGCTCTCTGAAAGGAACCGGGTGGAAGTAAGAGGGTTGGACTGTTAGGCACGTTTGTCCTCCAGCCTAGTCGGCCTTGGGATCAAAAAGGGCCTTTGGCCAGAAAACGAGTCTATATTTTAGGCTCCAGAGACTTGATTCCCTTTTCATAGTCATATTTGCCCTAATTGTGTTTTAACAAATAGCTTTCATTGATCAAATGGTGTGTGTTTTACAGGATGAAGATGAGTGGAAAGAATTTGAGCAAAAAGAGGTTGATTACAGCGGCCTCAGAGTTCAGGCGATGCAAATAAGGTATGGTCTTGGTTACAGATGCATTTATATAACCCTTAGGTTTTTCTGTAGTCCCAAAACTGTATTACAGGGCCCTGATGTTTTAGATACCCGTATTAGGACTGGAATGAATTGTGTCTTCCCTCTCTCTGTGTGGCAGTCCTATACGATGATCAAATTAGCTGCCAGCTCCACAGTCCTGTGAGAGCTTGCCTACTTATTTGAGGCAGCGAATATGAAATGGATTTTGTGGCTTGAAAACGTTCACTTTTAACATTGGTGTGTTGAACTTGGGGGTTTTGTTGGTTTGATTCAAAAATAATGTGGTTTTCAGATTCTCTCCAATAAGCAAGTTAATATATATGTATTTTTGTAATTTAAGTGTACTTAATTGATGTACAGATTTTATATGTTCGCCCAATGAGACCAATCTGTGTAATCAACAGCAAGGTCAAGAAACGGAACATTACTCCTGCAGAGGTTACCTAAGCCCTTTTAGTCACTGCCTTCACCCCCAAGAATAACCAGTATCCTAACACTGTAGATTTATTCTCTCTGGAATTTTATAGGGATAGCATCAGATAGTCCAAGTATGTTATTTTTAAAGTTCAAGAGAACAGGGGCGTCTTGGCACCTCAGATGGTTAAGCATCTGTCTTCGGTTCAGGTCATGATCTCCTGGTCCTGTTGGGCTCCCAGCTTATCTGGGAGTCTGGTTCTCCCTCTGCCCCTGCTTGCACTCTCTCTCTTAAATGAATAAAATAAAATCTTTAAAAAACAAAAAAAATGTCCAGAGAACAGTAATCTTTTAAAAATTGGGTTGGTTGATTTAGGGGATTTGAAATTAACATATCAAGTCCAATCTGTGATAGTTGGTTTTAGATTCATGTGAATAGATGTCTTGTTTTAATGGGCTCATAAAGTAGAAAAAACAGGTGAATATATGATATGGTTCCACCATTTTTTTTAGGTTAAAACTTTTATTCCCAGTTTAAAGAAATAATGATCTAATGAACTGCCTCCAGTTTGAAGTTTGCAATTTATATATACCAGTGACCACGTGGCACACTGGCAGAAGTAATTTTCCTTAACAGAATACTGTCTTTTGACTTCTCCAAGTGGTAATATTTATGGCCTTACGTAAGTTACTCAAATTCAAAAACCAGGGCTCATGTTTTTGACATTTGTTGAATACCTACCAGAGTGCCAGGCGTTATGTCCTAGGTTCTTTCACATCATTTTGTGAGCTTAACCAAAGTGAAACCTGACTGATAGTGGGAGACTTTTTAGGAAATGGGGCTTCTCCGCTCTTGAGGTTCTTTTGAAGTAATGATAAGTAGAAGTGATTAGACTGTTTTGCTCCCAACAACTTCTTGAATTTGTGTGTGAGAGGTGTAGTTCAGAAAATATCCCTGTGTTCTGGGGCTTGACCTGTGAAAATGAAGAGGAGGGGATGGGAAGTTTTTATCCATCATGGGCTGTGGCCCTGCCTGTGTGTAGTTCCTGTTTGGCTATAGAATAAGATTCTTGGTCCTCCTTTCCTGACCATGGGTTCTTAACTGCAGATTCTGAAGATTTGAGTGACAGAATTAGTGTTTGGTCATTTTGAATTTACTGAGCAAGGGTAACGCTTTCTGAGGGGAAAGGTTTCAAATTAACTGAATGCTAGAATTTGATTTTATTATATTATGGAGAATATTTAAACTCTGTCATTGATTATATATCCCATATCCATGTTCAAGGTTATTTTTGTCTTTCTTTCTGGCTACTCCATAGATGATGAAACATTTCTTAAATTAGATCTTTCACCTCTGCCGGAGGCATAGCTAAATCTCAGCTACTATGAGTGTTTAAGTTCTGCTTGACCTGGAGCTTGACCAGCTTTTATGTTGCATTTCTCATTCTTAGCACGTGGTGTTACTCCTGAGTGGTCTGCCACAGGTCTTCCTCTAGCCTGCTGACATTGAAAAATATACCTCAGGAAGCTGCTTTTGTGGATTCTCAATCACGATGGGGTCTAGAGTCTGGTTTTTTTTTTTCCCATTGCCTTCACGATCTAACAGCCTTCAGGAAAGACTTGAGTGTGGGACATCATCTGAGGTCTAATAATAATGACTAAAATTTTCACACTATGTACTGAATATCCTTTGTAAACCTTGTTTTAAATGTTCTTGACAGTGAAACTTAGTAGGATTGGGGTCCCCAAGGAAAGAAGACCAATTTGTTTTCATAGGAGTAGTAGGTTACTCACGTAAATGGGATGGAGTTGATAATGTCACAACAACGTGGACTTTGGGGAAAGACAACCCTGGGTTTCAGCCTGTTGCTTATGTGTGACCTTAGGCAAGTCATTTTACTTTTGAGTGTTGGTTTTGATCTGCAAAATTGAGACAACTCCTAGGATTGTTGTGAGGATTTCTGAAGAGGGTATTTGTAGAATACCCAGTCAGTAATATTAATCTTCCCTATTCATTGTGTAAATTAGAATAACTTAGTCTTGGCAAGTTGTTATTTAAGCATGAGGCACCTGATTTGTAATACCAAGATTTGAGGACAAGAGGTAGTGGAGGTACACTACTATCATGACTAGTTACTCTGGTGGTTCAATTCACTGTGGACCTAATAGGAGAAAATGACATGTTCAGGTTGGCATTAGTATGACCATACCAAACAAAAATCCCTCTCAGTGTTAAACGTTGCTTATAAACCTTGAATTATTATCTTCTATAGCTTGGTCTTAATCTTTTAGGCAGAAGCCCTTAGGAAGAGGCAGAAGAAATGAGATCTCTTTGAGAAGTTGGAGCATGTGATTCTTTATGCCTTTAATGTTACCTTTTTAGCAAAAGGCAACTTTGCTATCTCAGTATGAGATGAAATACGAAACTTTGGAATTTGACTTAAAATATCTTGGAATTTTCAGCTTTATTATCTTAAGTTTTCTTCTAGCTTTTTGCTTTGAAAAATTAGAAACCTCAGAAAAGTTGCAAGAATGATAAGTGTCCATATACTGTTTGCTTAGATCGCCTGATCATTTTTGTCACATTTGCTTTAGTCAGTTGCAAATTCTGCATATAGCCTTAAAATTCTTGACACTAGACCTTATGATAGGTTAGCATGCTGGACCTTTATTGAAGATAAGTGTGCATTTGAAAGGAAATTTTCAGTAGCAGCAAATATGGTATTTTTTTTTAAAAGATTTTATTTATTCATTTGACAGAGAGAGAGAGATCACAAGTAGGCAGAGAGGCAGACAGAGAGAGGGGGAAGCAAGCTCCCTGCTGAGCAGAGAGCCTGATGTGGGGCCCGATCCCAGGACCCTGAGATCATGACCTGAGCCAAAGGCAGAGACTTCAACCCACTGAGCCACCCCGGTGCCCCGGCAAATATACTATATTAATGTTCTAACACATTTACCAGCTAGCTCTGTGGTAAGTACTCCAATTTAAGTACCAAGAATATTAAAAGAGCTTGTGTTCAGATTTTGTGTCTAAATTAATTGATGTATTCAAGGTCATCATTTTGTAGAGATGTTCTTTAGAGGGGTGCCATTGGGATGGTGATAAAAGGGGCCTAAAGCGAGCTTGGATTGTTGGGTGAGCAGTCTAAATGGGATCTGTAGGCCTCTCTCATCTTTAAAATGGATTTTGGGGGGAAAGAAAGATTTCATTTAATATTTGAGGTTACTAAATGTTGAGCACATTTGTAATGTTTTAATAATGAACTAACTTCTTGGAGGGGTACCTGGCTGGCTCAGTAGGTAGAGCATGTGACTCAGTCTCAGGATTGTGAGTTCAAGTCTCATGTTGGGCTTACTTTAAAAAAAAAATTGAGTTCTTGGAGCCCAGTGGCTTTTTTTTTTTTTTTTTTTAAGGAACCTTCTTAAGAAATCTAGAACTTGGGGCACCTAGGTGGCTTGGTCGCTAAGCGTCTGCCTTTGGCTCATGATCATGGTCTCAGGTCATGATCCCAGGGTTCTGGGATGGAGTTCCATATCAGGCTCCCGCTTGGCGGGAAGCTTGCTTCTCCCTCTCCCACTCCCCCTGTATATGTTCCCTCTCTTGCCGTCTGTCAAATAAATAAAATCGTAAAGAAAAAGAAAATCTAGAACTTAGGGGTGGCTGGGAGGGCTCAGTTGGCTAAGCATCTCCCTTCAGCCCGGGTCATGGTCCCAAAGTCTTGATTGAGTCCTACATTGGACTCTCCCGCTCAGCAGAGAGCCTGCTTTCTCCCTCTCCCTCAAATAAATAAATCTTAAGCAAAAAAAAAAAGGATGCTCGACCTTTAAAACCATTAGGTAGAGCTGGTTAAGTTGTTCCTTGAAGAAATCACTCCTGCATCCAGGTGGATTCATTGTAGCAAGTATTAGTGTGACCGTAGTGTGCCAGACATCACGGTTGTAGAAATAACACCTGCTCTATTAAACACCAATAGATCATTTCAGTGATCAGCAAGATGCTGAGGAACACAGGAGAGAAACAGTCTCCTGGGAAGGGGTTGAGAAAGTCCTTGGAGGAGCCCAGTGCCATTTTGAGCTGCCATAGCTCATCAGGCCATGTCTAGCCATTTTACTGTTAGAACAGTGGTTGGATAAATAGGGTCAAACCAGTGGAGTTGCAGAAGCACAGTCAAGTCTGGATTTTGTTTGAGCTGCTAAAACTAGTATTGGGGAAAGAGGCTTAGAGGATGTATAAACTCTAATGTAATGTCCTGTGAGATAAAGAGGTAAGGGTGTCTCATCTTTATTAAGAAACTGCTGTAGATTGTATAATCCTGATCAACCTTACTGAAAATGAATTTCTCAAAGTAGAGAAAATTTGTGTCATATGTTAAGAGCTCTAAAGAGGATAAAATGAAATAAGCAACATGAGAGAGTAAGAGCTCTGGAGACAAGGGGATTGACTTGCTACTTTGTAGACCTGGGGAAGGGGCTTAAATGTGAGAGTGTCCCGGTCTTCCTGTGTGCAGTGGGTCTCCTGCCTGCCTTGGTGTTAATTGTGAGGTTTAACTTTGTGAAGTGATAGGACAGGGTCTGGCCTCCTAGACACTCAGTAGTGCTACATTTTCTAGCTTCATTCCCCTGTACCGCAGCAGTGCCTTACAGACTGTTGCATATTTAAGACTGTATACTTTAAATTGTGATAATGTGTAAGTAGCAGTGTAGTGTTTAGAAATGTGAAATTTAGCTGATGAGAAGCTATATATTCTGTTTGGGTCAAATACCAAATTTTAGCCTGATTATCTTGTGTGGAAATGATTCTTTTTGCAACATGTGTCTTGCGACACTTAAGAGATTTGACATTTTCTGAAAATGTGTAAATAAGAAAAAGTAATCGGATTTTTAAGTTATTTCTGCCTTGCCCTTAGTCCTTTTTGGACTACAAACCTTTTTGTAGTCCTACAAAAAGTCCTACAACCTTTTTGACAAGGCTCTTAGCATCTCTGGAGCTTTGTTCCCTCTCTTGGATGAAGGGTCTTGACTAGACAATTTCTAATGTTTAGTTTAACTAGTACTTTAGAATTTTTTTTTTTTTTTAAGATTTTATTTATTTGACAGAAACACAGCGAGAGAGGGAATGGTAGTGGGAGAAGCAGGCTTCCCGCTGAGCCGGGAGCCCGATGCGGGGCTCGACCCCAGGACCCTGGGATCATGACCCGAGCCGAAGGCAGACGCTCAATGACTGAGCCACCCAGGCGCCCCAGTACTTTAGAATCTTAAGAAACCAAAATATTAGGTTGTCGTGTGCCTGTTATTATAAATTCCTTTAATTAAATCACTCTCACTTGCTAATATTTTGTAATTTAAAAGGATTTTTAGATTTGTGATTTATTCATTCTTGTCTCTGAGGGTGAAGAGGTAGTAAACAATACAGTAAAGGAACTTCTTTTACATGGACCATCAGTATTCTGTCAGGCCTACTTGGGGGCTTTTCTTTAATATTTTATTGTGAATTAGAAAACTGTATTTTAAGGATTTTTAAAAGGTATGACCGCATTAAAAAAAATGTATGAGTGATCCATAATCCCTTCTGCTTAGAGATTGCTTACTATATATGCTGATAATTCCAGAGTTTGGGTATGTTAATCACCAAACATTAAAGAATTTGAAGAAAAATTTATTTTATTTATTTTTTTTAAAGATTTTATTTATTTGACAGAGATCACAAGCAGGCAGAGAGAGATGGAGAAGCAGGCTCCCTGCCGAGCAGAAAGCTCGATGCAGGCCTCGATCCCAGGACCCTGAGATCACGATCCAGGCCGAAGGCAG
The DNA here is from genome assembly GCA_028646535.1 of Procyon lotor. Lineage (NCBI taxonomy): Eukaryota > Metazoa > Chordata > Mammalia > Carnivora > Procyonidae > Procyon > Procyon lotor. Next base: position 21,168 of record JAQQSY010000113.1, read on the forward strand.
AGGCTTTAACCCACTGAGCCACCCAGGCGCCTGAAAAATCTATCATAGAGAGTAGTATATATATTTGAACAATAGTGATTCAGCACATTTTTGCTGATGTAACTGTTTCACAGTGTAAATGACGAACGGAAAGCTAGCATAACTTGGGGATATATATGAGTATAAAAGTGCCATGAAGGTTCTTAATCCTTGTAGGGGTCATAACCTCTCTGTCTGGCTGAGATTGGGTTACTGGAACATATTAACAAGTCTTATGTAACTAGGTAAATAACACCCATGTTTTTACTCAGGAACCAAGCAAATTACATGAAATCAGTATAATTACATTGGCATTAGTTCTCAGAAGTGGGTGACTAAAAAAAAAATATTTTGAAACAGTTCTGATGTTTGGATACCACTGTTAGACTCCTGGATAAATTAGAACCTTCATATCCTTACCTAGTCATTCATTCTACGAGAAATTTTCAAAAACAAGGTCATAGTGTTCAGTATCTGTTTTTAAAATATCTATTTAGAAAGAACATGTTCACGTTGTGGGTTTTTGAGATTTTGAGTTTTAATCTCTTATTTTTTTTTCTAGTATAAAGATGGCATCTGTCTGAAAACTCAAATAGATTTAAAAGTCATGTAATAGTGGGGTGCCCAGGTGGTGCAGTTAGTTCAGCATTCAGCTCTTAGTTTCAGCTTGGGTTGTGAGATTGAACCCCTCGTCAGACTCCATTCTCACTATGGAATCTGCTTAATTATAGTTCTGTCTCCCCTGCCCCACCCCCAAAGTAGTAACATTTAATAGCATTTACTATATCCCAGTTTTCTTGGTGCTATGTGTCTATTAACTCATTTAATTTTCATAATGGAGCTGTTATCCCCATTTTACATAGGAGGAAACTGAGACATACAAAAGTTAAGTGTCATACTCAAAGTCTCCTGGCATAGTCAGTGGCAAAACCCAGATAATTTGAACCAGGAAGCCTGGTTTAGAATCTGCTCGTAACTGCTTGCTGCATGAAGAAAATAATTAATCAGGCATTCTAGCACCCAGCTGCTTTTTTAAACATCTTTTGTTTAAATCAAAATGTCCTTCTATTTAATATAAGGCGTATAGATTTTGTTTTAGTAAGCCATTGGCTTAACTGACATGAATATTACTTCCATGTCCACATAAACCTGACATTCTAAATGGCTGTACAGGATTCTATTATTCTCATTCTTTTTGCCTCTTGAATTACAGTCCTAAGTAAAATTATGCTACAAATGCCGATTAAGGATGAGTTCATTCCCCTCTGCCCTCCCTGATTGCCACCCTAGGCCTCTAAATTCTGGAATCACCTCTGTTGGGCCTTTGTATGTTGCCTTTGAAATTTTCCTGTGTCTTTTTTTTTTTAAGATTTTACGTATTTGTCAGAGAGACAAGTATTATTCATCAGGGGGAGTGGCAGGCAGAGGGAGAAGCAGGCTCCCCACTGAGCAGGGAGCCTGATGCAGGGCTTGATCCCAGGACCCCAAGATCATGACCTGAGCCAAAGGCAGACACTTAAAACCACTGAGCCACCCAGGCGTCCCTCTATAAATAGTGTCTTTAAAGGAGACCATTAGTTATTCAAGAAATTTGTCTTATAGCTAGCACTTTCCTTGTTCTGATAGAAATGGAAGGAAAGCACTCGGAGATGTCCTTTTGCAGAAGCCAGGAGGGGCCATGATGTTGCCAGGGTCATACATGGTAGAGGGAGAGTCATCTGTACATTGAGCCATGATCACTGATCAGGCATCAAAGGGAGAAAAATATCTAAAAGAGTGAAAGGCCGAGGACAGCTTTAGGCAACAGCCCTGTGTTTTCAGTGGGAGAGAAAAGCATGGTCAGAATGGTAAAAGAGGCTGATAGGCTGAAGTTCTAGGGAAAAATTTTGTCATGGAACCTAATTCAGTGAAAGTTTGGTAGTCTGTGCCAGAGGCCGTGGTAGCAGCAAGGGAGAATCGCCACAAAAAAGAGTTAGAGGTGCGCCTGGGTGGCTCAGTGGGTTAAAGCCTCTGCCTTCAGCTCAGGTCATGATCTCGGGGTCCTGGGATCAAGCCCCACATCGGGCTCTCTGCTCAGCGAGGAGCCTGCTTCCCCCTCTCTCTCTGCCTGCCTCTCTGCCTACTTGTGATCTCTCTCTCTCTCTGTCAAATAAATAAAACTTTTTAAAAAGGGAGGGGGAGTTAGATTTGACTCTCTGATTCCTGAATCATGCCAGTCGAAGAATAAAGAAATAAGAAGTTGGCATAAACACTACAGTCTCAGGGTGCTGCTGAGGCTATCTTTCACATTTGTGATTACTAATAAGCCAAACACTTGAGTTTTTGTATTCTCTTTTTTTTTTTAAATGGGTGACATATCTGGTGATAGGAACCAGTTCTATATATTGCCTGTATCACACAGTAGAGACTGGCACAATAAAGTCTGTAGCACTGATGTCAACACTGAACACAGGCCTGTTTCTTCTGTTGGAATGTGAATTCTCATTTTGAGAGTATTTTGTAACAGGTACTAAAGGATTAGCAATTTAAATTATACAACTTTAAAAAAAAAACCGTTTGATCACTGAAAATACACTCACCGTGAGTGCCTGTTCAGCTACTCTGGTCCTAGAAAAATCCAGAGATTACACTCTTAATCCCTGTCAAGTCCCCTTTTCTTAGGTTAGACTGGCTTCTCTTCCTCCTGCAGTTGTGTGAGGTTCTTAGCTGGGGTCCTGCTCTTTCTTGGGGCTGCTGTATATAATCACGTAGATTGTCGTAAGCCTGGCATGTCAGTCTGGTAAATATTTCTAAGTGTTCCTGTCTATATGAGGTTTGCAAAAAGGAAAGCAGAGACTATCAGACCAAAGTGGTTTTCTAAACCTTTTGTAGCAGTGAAATCCTTTCACATGAAGTCAGGTGGAAGTCCCAGTGTATCACAGATAAAATCCTGATTCTGTCTCTGTTTTAAGCAAGTGGGTCACTGGGGCTCTGAAGAGGTTGGGTGACTTCTTAGGGTCACACAGATCAGCCTTGATACAACTAGGGATTTGGAGTGACGATTTTCCTGGTAGTTCTATAATTGAATTCATTTGTTTGCTTTTCTGATAGTGAAAAGGAAGAAGATGATAATGAGAAAAGAGAAGATCCAGGTGATAACTGGGAAGAAGGTGGAGGGGGCGGTGGTGGTGTAGAAAAATCTTCAGGTCCCTGGAATAAAACAGCTCCAGTACAAGCACCTCCTGCTGCAGTAATTGGTAAGCTTAATACTGTATTTTCCTAAAGCCGTGTGTGTATGATTTTGTGTACTGTTGGCATGCGACTGAGTGCTTGTAGTGAATGAGAGGGGTTCCGTTCTGAGGACAGATGTTTGTATATGTCTGTTTAAAGACATTTACATTCTGGGGCGCCTGGGCGGCTCAGTGGGTTAAAGCCTCTGCCTTCGGCTCAGGTCATGATCCCCGGGGTCCTGGGATCGAGCCCTGCACCCGGCTCTCTGCTTGGTGGGGAGCCTGCTTCCTCCTCTCTCTCTGCTTGCCCCTCTGCCTACTGGTGATCTCTCTCTCTCTGTCAAGTGAATAAATAAAATCTTTTTAAAAATAAATAGGTAAAGACCTTTACATCTTAAGTAAAGGAATTTGGGACTTAAGATACATGCTTTTCTGTAGGCTCCTGAAACTTACGTGTAAACTAACTTGTCAAACTTAAATAATTTGTGTCAATTTTTGACAGTTGGCTAAGTGAAATTGTACCTGTTTCCACTTGTGTTTGTGTTTTTTCCCCTATTCCTCATTTACTCTGTCTTGAAGCATGAATTTTCAGAAGGGCATTTTTTACCACTCCTAAGTTGATAAAAGAAGTGGTTCTTGGTGGGGGCATGAAGGAAGTATTAGATCTTCTAGTGGGCTATTGCCCACCAGAGGGCCAAAGTGTATGAGTAGATGCACAGTATATCTGTGGTATTAACATTTCCTGGTGTGGGGGCATGGTGTTTAGGAAGCAGAAGTCTAAAAGGGCTCCTTAGAATGACAATTTTGAGAAAAGTTTGGGAAACATTGCATTAATATATATGCTTCTTTTAAATGCATAATAATATAAAGAATAATAGATCACTCCAAATCTTACAGCCCATAGATCACAGGTAACTAGTGTGTATCAGCATTCTTGCATCCTTTCTAGCCCTTTGCTGTGGGTGTATATATATGTGTCTTTCCATTTAACTTTTTTTACTTCCTCTCTCTCTCTCATGACCTGAGCTTTGCTATACCTCAGTGTCTAAGTCTCCATCCTCACCTGATTTGCCCCATCAGCAGTGCTTGCCGTAGCTGATCACCCCAGGACACCATGGTCTCCAGCTCCCTCCGAGGTTGATTCTGTCTCCTTGGCTGGGATTTTTTTCCCTCCTGCCTCTGAGAGAGAACGTAACCCAGTGCTCAGCCCCTGCTGCTGTTTTCCATGCCCTTCCTCGGCAGTCTCCACATGCCAGCAGCTCCGAAATTCACATCAGTTCACATCTCTCCTGACCTCCTCCACACCCGTCCATCTTAATTGCCCGGCTGGCATCTCGATATCGGCACTTCCCCAGCTGTGAACGCCTCCCGTACAGTAGACCCTTGAACAACGTGAGGGAGGGGGCCCCGAACCTCTGCAGTCAGGTCCACATTTCACTTCTGACTATCCCAAAGCTCAACTGCTGAGCATGTGCTGTGACTAAAAGTCTTACCAGTAACATAAACATACCAGTAACCAGTTACCAGTTGTAAGTAACAACACGTATTTTCTATATTTATGCTACTATATTCTTAGAATAAGCTAGAGGGAAAATATTAAGATCATAAAATACATTTACAGCTCTCTACCGTATTTATTGAAAACATCCAGGGGTTAGTGGAGCCGTGCAGTTCACAACCCCTGTCAGGGATCAGCACACAGCCTTCCTGCTCTTGCTTTTCATTCGGTCACTTAGGCCACAAATCTTGGAGTCATCTTTGATGCCTTTTTCTTGCTCCACACCTAAATCTCATTTGTCAGTAAATTGTTTTGTCTTTATTTTCAAAATCAGACTTTCTGTGTAACTAGTTCTCTCCAGTGTCACTGCTACCACCCTGGTTTGAATAGTTAATTTTTATATGGATTGGTGAGGTCACCTCTTCGCTGGTCTGCCTGCTTCTGTGCATGCCCCCCTCCTCGGAAGAGAAGCTGGAGTTCTCAGTGACTTGCAAGGTCTGGGGTCCCTGCCTTGTGATCCCTGCTTCTGAGTTGGTGTTTCTTTGACTCTGGTCCTCGCTTACCCTGCTTGTTGAGGATACCGGGCCCACTGCTACCGCAGGTCCTTTGTGTCTGGGTTCTCAGCCTGAATCCTCTTTTCCTTCATATTAGGAGTCTCTTAAGTAAGCTGCTTCTGCAGAGGGCCAGATAAGAGGTAATTTAGGTTTTGAGGGCTGTGAGGAAGAGGGTTTTAATGTCCAGCCCTACTGTGACAGCACAGAGGCAGCCACAGACGACACAAACACCCAGTGAGTGTCGCTGTGTTCCAGTGAACCCTTTATGAACGCTGGAGTCGGACCAGATTTGGCTTGGTTACCAGTTTGAGGTTTGCCTCCTTATGGCTTCTAGGCCATGTTCGGTTTCCACCTCCCTCAATACTGAGAACCCTGCCCGTTGTGTGCTCCCTTTACAAACCCTTCCTCTATTTTCATTTTTGGTATGGTACCAGCCTTTACGTAGATGGGTCTCCTCCCTCCAGCCTAACACTGCCCCAGAGTACTTAAGTTTAAGTTTATTTCATTTCAGATGGCTGCGTGTGGCTAGCAGCCACGCAGTTCATGAAAGCATGTCCTTAACATTTGTGTCCCCACTGTGTAGTTTAGAACTGTACCTGACACGCAGCAGGCACTCGCTGATGAATGTGTGTGATATTAAGCTTTCCCACACTTAATTAAAAGCTGTATGAGACAATAAGCCTTTATAGTAGTATTCAGATGGCTGCATTATATTGCAACTAATAAGTGATGGTGAAGGCGTTTGTATGAAATGAAGTTTTTGATAAATGGAAAACACACAAAATACTGAATCCATGTTGAGAATGGGGAGAAAAGAATGATACATAAGGAAAAGCTTAAAGGTTCTGTCCCGAAAATGTTAGCTATTCTGGAAGACTTCGGTCTACTCAGCTGCCTAATTGTTTTCCTGCTTTACCTGTGTTTATAAAATAAGACGAAGAGCCTTAAAATCCACTGATGTAGAAGACAAGGAAATTATTAAAGATATGTACTAGTTTATTTTTACTAGTCCTTTCGATTAGATGTACACACAAGCATTTTCGTAAATAAATTCTTTACACTTGGCATGCTATTTAATCTACCAAGCAGATAAAGAAGTCATTATCCACATTTACCTATATGTAAACTTAGGGCTGAGGTACTGCTATTCTGAAGGACATTGCTGATAGACTTATCTCCCAGGTCCACAAGATTCCCCTCTCACTTCCAGTAAGTTGACTTCTAGAAAGAACTCATTTACATAGGTAATTGAATTTTACACGGAAGAGAAGTTAGAAGACTACCCCAGAAAGATAAGAGTATTTTCACTTTCAGACATTTTCTCAGATAACTTTTCTTCTGTTGTCCAGAGAGACTTCTTGTGTAGGTATTTCTGGAATTGTCAAGTGATGGGGAATGCGGATTAGCTTATTACTGAAATGCCCAGGCATTTGAATAGTTTCTCTGATTTGTTACAAAATGTTAGTTACAGAGACCCCAGAACCGGCAATGACTAGCGGTGTGTATAGGCCTCCTGGAGCCAGGTTAACCACAACAAGGAAAATACCACAAGGACCACCGGAAATCTACAGTGATACACAGTTCCCATCCCTGCAGTCCACTGCCAAGCATGTAGAAAGCCGGAAGTAAGTACCGTCAGCTCTTGCCTTTTGTCTGGGAGCCCTGTCCCTTGGCCAGCGAGTGGGATGTGGGAGATAGGAAAACCTATCTGAGATGGAGGGGAGGGGGTCTCCTTGGGAAAGCCCAGGTTGCAGCTGACAGGCAGCAGCATTAGGCAGACTTAACAAGACTGGGGGGGGGGGGGGGG
>JAQQSY010000113.1:34366-45160 GCA_028646535.1 Procyon lotor
GGGTAGTAGATTGAACAGGGAATAACTCAAAGTTTCTTGCAAATACTTAGTGTGATGTTCCACATTTTGCAGTGACATTTCAGGAAACACTGTCTTCTGTTTTTGTCTTTAGGCCTGAGCAGTTTTAGACCCCAAGCCCTGAAGGTTTGAATCTTAAACCAGCGGATTTTACCTTTTCTCACCTTGTTAGGACAAGTGACAATAATTTTCTGTATCCTCTCTTAACACCAATTGGATGATTTTATCTTTTTCCCCCAGGAAAACTCAAACTTTGATTTTTTAAAATTTTTTTTCATCTTTACATATAAAATAAAATTTTTTTTAAAAAAGTATCTATTTGTCAGAGATTGAGAGAGAGAGAGAGAGAGAGCACACGCAGGGGGAGCAGCAGGCAGAGGGAGATGCAGGCTCTCCACTGAGCAAGGAGCCTGATGCGGGACACGAACCCAGGACCCTAGGATCATGACCTGAGCCAAAGGCAGATGCTTAACTGACTGAGCAGACATCCCCAAAACAAACTATTGATTTTTTTTTAATGTTAGCATAGCATACAAACCATTACCTCAGGGCAGAGACCGTGTCTTTCTTTTTAACGCCAAAGTTTAGACAGTCTCTCATCCCTAAAATAAGACTGCAGCTTAAGTTTTTATCCTGGGCGGGCAACTTTCTTCACAAGAAGCAGGTTGACTCTACAGGTGATGTTCCTGGTTCTCAAACTCCTGCTTTTTGGCATAGCCTGAAGGTTTTTTAAAAATACTGATGCCTGACACCCGCATGCCCCCTCCCCGATGCAGTGTGACTTGCCCACAGGGACTTTGTGGGTTTTTTTTTTTAATGTTCCCCAGTTAATTCTAATGTGAGGCAAGTTTGGGACCCACTGGGTTACTTCGAAATAAGAGATAGTTGACCAGTGATGAGCTGGAAGAGTCACAGGGCTAGAGAAATGTAGAAATTGTTTCCAATTGTATTCTTATCCCAGAAAGGATGCTCATGTTTGTAAATGCATTCTTGGATACTCTGAAATGGGAGTAAATTCATACCGAAATGGGAGGGTGAGATCTGTAGGCTGAAATACTAAATCGTTTTGATTTTTATGTATACCTTTTTATAGTTCAGGAATTATCGAAATAAATACCCTTTTTAAGATTCCTCATCATTTCTTAGAAAATGACCTCACCATTAACAAGATTTCTGTAGCTACTTTGTTTTCCTTCTCTATACAGTGATCTTATTCCGGTGGCCTTGTGTCTGGACAGTAACTCTGAATGTTCCAGAATTCACTCCCTGCAATTGTTAATCTGCCCTACCCTGCTTGTGGCCACTTTTAATTGGCTCGTCCATTATGTTGCCCAGTTACAAAACCTCTGGGCTTTATGGTTTCTTCAGTTCTCCCTGATGGCTCCAAAATGAGCCATAATTAACTTTGCAAGAGATAAGCATCAGCAACTGCAGAATCCCGCAGCTCGTCTGCTTAGGAATTGGAACCTCCACGCTTCTACCACCCACACTCTTGGCCTGAGATTCACTTCACTCACCAGCTTCTTTTTAAGGGTCAGATGGTTGTACTTAGCATCCTTTCTAATGGTGGGTAGACTCAGAGAGGAGTCCTCTTAGGCTCAATTTTGGCTTTAACATGCTGGCACCATTGCAATTTTCTTCCTGGGTTTCTCTGATTTTACAGTTCAAATGTATGTCTTTAATTAGAAGCTGAATTAAAGCTGGAAATCAGGAACTCCCACCCTCAGCAGCACAGTGAGAATGGGGGTGAGAGGAGGTTGCAAGCTTCCATTATATGTCTTCGTTCTTCTTTGACATTCCCTTCTTCCTTCTCTCTCTCTCTTTTAAATCTTAGCTCCACCTGGGAGCTAAGTGTTTAAAAAAATCATTAAAGTGTTAAATAGTAAATCATTCATTGGAATTTTTTAAAAAAAGATTTTATTTATTTGTTTGACAGAGAGAGATCACAAGTAGGCAGAGAGGCAGGCAGAGAGAGGGGGAAGTAGGCTCCCCGCTGAGCGGAGACCCCCCCCCCCGATGGTGGGCTCGATCCCAGGACCCTGAGATCATGACCTGAGCCGAAGGCAGAGGCTTAACCCACTGAGCCACATATTTGGCGCCCCCAATTTGTCAGAATTCTTTTTTTTTTATTTTTATTTTGATAGAGAGAAACACAGCGAGAGAGGGAACACAAGCAGAGGGAATGGTAGTGGGAGAAGCAGGCCACCTGCAGAGCAAGGAGCCCGATGTGGGGCTCGATCCCAGGACCCCGGGATCATGACCCGGGCCCAAGGCAGACGCTTAACGACTGAGCCACCCAGGCGCCCCTGTTCGTCAGAATTCTTAAAAAGCACTCATACAGTGGGGTGTTGGGTGGCTCAATGGATTAAGCAACTGACTCTTGACTTCAACTCAAGTCATGATCTCAGGGTCATGAGTTTGAGCCCTGAGTTGGTCTCCGTGCTCAGAGCAGAATCTGCCTGGGATACTCTCTCTCCCTCTGACCCTCCCCCTGCTCGTGTTCTAAATAAATAAATAAAGCAAATAAATAAAATATTATATTAAAAAAAATACACATAGTATTTAACCTTGAGCCAGGCAGGCTCCTAAACAGCAACATGTGTTGCTCATTTAATCCCTGGCGGTCCCTTGAAGATGAGAAAACAGGTTCTTAGAGGTTAAGTAGCTTGCCTGAATCCCGTGGCTGGTAATGAAGGTGCTGGAATTCCACCCCAGGTGTTTTGGCTCTAGCAAGTTCTTAACCATGAGGCTTTGCTTCCACGCCTCTAGCTGGTTATTTAAGGCTGGAGAAGCGAGGCGGGAAAGAAATATTTCTTCGAGTTTGACTTGGAAATGCTTTTTGCCGAAGTCCCATCCCAAGGTCAGCACGGATGCACTAGAGCCTGGCTTCTCCACCGCCTGCCTCTCAAAGCAGCAGCCTGTAGCTTTCCTGAGGTGAAGGTGAGTTGTACTATCCTTTATTTAATTGCTGGGGATGGGATTTTATTTTTCTTAGGTCGTTTTATAATGAAAAATTTCAGAGACGAGTGTGATAGATGCCCTTGAACCCATAACCCGCCTTCTGTGATTATCAACTTGCAACCACTCTCCTTTCACTTATGAACACCCTCCCCGTTCCCTGGGTTGCTTTTAAAGCTAAACCCAGACCTATTTCAGCCATAAATATTTCACCTAGGGATAAAGACTCTTCACCGTAATACCATGACTGCACCTAAGAGCTGAACATTTTCTTAATATCAAATATGTTGTCGGTGTTGACATCCTCTCATTTCACGTGGTGCTTTAAAATTGGTTTGTTGGAAACAGAATCCAGGCAAGGATGACCTATGCGTTTAGTTCTCCAGGCCTCCTGGAATTTCCTCACTGTATTCTTAACGTTCGGTTATTGAAGAAACCTGCTCATTTGGCTTGTAGAATTTTCCACATTCTGAATTTAGCGGGTTGCTTTCCCAGAGTCCCTGTGAGTCGTGTGCCCGTCATTAACTGATTGCCGCTAGCTTCCAAAGCTGCCCTTCTTTGGCCCGTGTTGTGATTCAGGAGCTCTGGACCCTGTGCACGTCTCTCCTTTGCCGACCGGCTTTGCCAACAGAGGGTGCTGGAGCAACGCTGTGGAGTCAGGAAGAGCGAAGAAGGCCTTTCCTCGGGTCCGCGGGGCAGTGGGCAGGTCGCCCCATGGAGCCTGGTGCCCGCACCTCGACAGCCCTCGCGGTTCAGCTAGGACTCCCGCCCTCCAAGTTTCTCTGCCAAGGTCAGGCTGGGTCCTGCGGTGGCAACCATGTTCTCCCCTCACGGGTTTGAGTCTCAGGTTTGAGTAGGACTCCAGCTTTAAGTTCCTTAAGTTCCTTGGGTGCTCACTGTTTCTCAGCTGTAGGGGCGAGCCTGCTGTCTACGTACCCTTCTAGTAGTTAACCGGACTTCTTACTAGTTCATCATTCTTTATGTTACATTTCTCCTCTTACATTGACTGGCTTAATTTTTGTTTCCTGGCTGATGAAATGGTAGCAGGAGTGGTCTCGGGGGGGGGGGGGGGGGAACAATCTTCATTCCCAGTTTGGATTTGAGGATTGGTCTGCTGGCGCCTTTGGATTCAAATGAAACGATGAGCTCCCTGCCAGTGGGAACGGGCTGCTCATCATCCAGGACATGCTACGGTATTCTGATGACGGTAGTACCTCTGCTGCTGATGAAGCAGGTGCCCTGGGAGCCCCTGAGACTTGGGCTGCACTTGACTTTTATAGCAGTAATGATGCCTGCGAGGACCCAGGAGGAGCTGCTTCTGTATCCACAGGAGTGCCTCTGAGAATAAATGGCAGGCTCGGGGCCTTCGACTCTGAGCTCAAGTCACAACCCAAGGACCAGAGAGCTTCCAGGCCAGACCTACTAGAATCATTTCGTGTAGCTGGAGGACTGATGGATGTTCCTGAAACCAAATGAAATTGTGCAGAATGCGGAATTAAAACTTAAGCTGAATTCACAACCTCCTCAAGTGTCTTGTGTGACATTTAGGATATTGATTGGGAAAGATAGTGCCAGAAACTTGGAATGGCAACATCTGGTTGGACTCGGCCTAAACCGAGTCTTAAAACTTCTAGTCTCAGGGTGCCTGGCTGGCTTAAGTCAGTAGAGCACAAGACTCTTGATCTCAGGGTTGTGAGTTAGAGCCCCACGCTGGGCATAGAGCTTACTTTTAAAAATTAAGGTAGATTTAGTAAAACTTAAAACAACAATAGCAACAACCTTCAGGTCTCTCTGAGCTTTCCCTGCTCAGACATAGTTTGCCCTCCTGTGCTAGCTGAGGAAGCTAACCTTTTCTTGAAAATCTCGAGATTCCTCACTGAGACAGGTTGCCCTGCAAGGACAGGCTCATTCTCAAGAACTTCTTTGTTACCACTACACCCATAGCTACTGTGAGGAAAAGGAGAGCTCTTTTCCTAACATATATTGGCAGAAGTCTGGGGAATAAGTGTGGGAGTGTATTTGAAGGGTTAAAGCCAAGAGAACAAATAACACTAGATGTAGATGTATTCATTGATAGGGGTGCACTTACTAGAAATTCTGAATTTAAAGTATTAGCTCTTGGGCACCTGGGTGGCTCAGTCATTTAAGCGTCTACCTTCAGCTCAGGTCATGATTCCAGGATCTTGGGATCGGGCTCCCTGCTCTGTGGGGAGCCTGCTTCTCCCTTTCTCCACCTCTCCTGGCTTGTGTGCATTCTCTCTCTCAAATACAAATAAAAATTTTTAAAAAGTATTAACAGTATTAGCTAATGGTCACCAAAACTTGGACTCTGGTAGCTTGTGTTTGTTTTTGTTTGTGTATAAACACATTAGTTTCAGGTGTATAACAATGAATTGATCTTTGTGTATATTACAAAACGATCACTATAATAAGTCTAGTGAATGTTGCCAACATAGTTACAGAAATTTTTTTCTTGTGATGAGGACCTTTAAGATTTGTTTTCTTAGCAACTTTCAAATATGCGATATGGAATTATTAACTATAGTCACCATGCTGTACAGTACATCCCCAGGACTGACTTAGCTTATTACTGAAAGTTTGTACCTTTCGACCCTCTTCACTCATTTCTCCTACCCCACTCCCTGCTGATGGTCACCACCTATCTGTTGTCTTTATGAGTTTGGTTTTTTATTTTATCTTGTTTGTTTTAGAGTCCAGATGTGAGATAACCTGGTATTTATCTCTCTGTCAGACTTTTTTCACTTAGCATAATGCCCTCAAGGTCCCTCCATGTTACAAGTGATAAAATTTCCTTCCTCCTTTGGGCGCCTGGGTGGCTCAGTGGGTTAAAGCCTCTGCCTTCGGCTCAGGTCATGATCTCAGGGTCCTGGGATCGAGCCCCACGTCAGGCTCTCTGCTCAGCAGGGAGCCTGCTTCCCCCTCTCTCTCTGCCTACTTGTGATCGCTCTCTCTCTCTGTCAAATAAATAAAATCTTTAAAAAAAAAATTCCTTCCTCCTTCATGGCTGAATAATGTTCCTGTGGAGTGTGGGTGTAGGTATTGGGTGTGTAAACATCGGTGTCTTTATCCTTTCATCCATGGATGGACTTGTACTTCGGTTGTTTACTATAAATACTGCTGCAAAGAAAACATGTGGATGCAGAAATTTTTTCAAGCTGCTATTTTTATTTCCTCTGGATAAATACCCAATGTGGAATTGCTGGATCATAGGGTAGTTCTATTTTAAATTTTTTGAGGAACTTCCATACTGTTTTCCATAATGGGCGTAACAATTTATATTCCCACCAACGGTGCAGGAAGGTTCCTTCCCCAACACCCACCCCCCCCCACCCCCGCTTGCCAATACTTGGTATTTCTAGTCTTTTTGATAATAGCTTTTCTGAGAGAGATTGAGTGTTACCTCCCTGTGGTTTTGATTTGTTTCCTTGGTGTGTTAGTGATGTTGAGCACCTTTTCACATACCTGCGGGCTATCCCTAGATCTTCTTTGGGGAAAATGTCTACTCGGATCCTCTGCCTATTTTTTAACTGGATGATTCTTTTTGCTCCTGAGTTGTATGTTTTTACATATTTTGGATATTAACCCCTTCTCAGATATATGATTTACAGGGAGCAACCTTAGCCCTCACACCTGGCAGTTCCTGCCTGCACCTTTTACAGCCCCCTCGGAGCTGTGTGACCCCAGTGGGCAGGCTGACCTGGGCTGCAGTGGGGGCCGTGGCCGGAACATTTCTTGGTGGGGTCAGCGGGACAGAGTGCACACTGCTTGGTGCCACGGGCCTATCCCACCACAACCCTGGGAGCAGTGATGTTGGGCAGCTCTGAGTCCTGACCTCAAGCTGGCATACGGTGCCCCAAGAGGACCGGGAGAACTTCAACCCCAGGGCACCTGGGCGCTTCAGTCGGTTAAGCCTCCAACCCTTGATTTCAGTTCATATCATGATCTCAGGGTCGTGAGATTGAGCCTGGCACCTGGGCTCTGTGCTGGGCAAGGAGCCTACTTAAGATTCTCCCTCTCCCTCTGCCCCTCCCCTGCTGCTCTGTCTCTCTCTCTCTCTCTCTGAAACAAAACAAACAAACCCACCTCAGCCCTGAGAAGGCGGCACCCGCCCAGCAGTGACCACCCGCCCCCGGCTGGCGGTACCAAAGACCGGGAACCCATGCGTTCCAGCGCCACAGTAGAGGCCCAAGACACGATGGATTGCACCTCTTAAGGATCTTCCTATAAACGTGTCACAGCTCCTCCGTGGAGAGCAAACCGTAAACAGCCTTGCATTTACCATTCATGTGGATGAAGCAGGAAAAGAGACTCCGAGGAGGTCAGCTGAATCTAGAAGAAAATTTTCATGTTGTTACATGAAAATGTCTGGGCTTTTAATTCCGCTATTCCTTTACCTGGGCCAAGGAAACCACTGGAGCCTCCTGACCATTCAGTGGATGGTAGTTTGCAGTCACCGCATGCTGGGGACAGATCAATTGTGTTAAAAGATGGAAAGCCGGTAAGTGTCAGTGAAGTCCCAGGCTACCGTGAGGATTTTCCCACCTACCTTAGGGAAATGGAGGTTAGATGTCAGCCTGAAGTGGGAGAAGAAACAGCCAGACTTCACTAAGAGGATGAGGGCTGTCTCTGTGGACTAGTCAGCAGAAGCAGGAGACGAATATAAAAGTACGGAAGGAGACCCTGCATTCTGACAGGTGTGAGGAGGTATCTCGTTACAGTGTTTTTAATTGTAATTTTGATTTGCATTTCCTTGATGAGTGATGTTGAGCCTCTACCTTTTCCTGTGTCTGTTAGCCACGTGGAAGTCTTCTTTGGAAGAAAGTATCTGTTATGTCTTCTGCCCGTTTTTTAACTGGATTATTTGCTTTTGGGGTGTTGAGTTTTATAAGTTCTAACCCTTTATCAGATATGTCATTTGCAAATAAGTTCTCCTATTTCGTAGGTTGCTTTTAGTGTCATTGATTGAATGTGTGTACTGTGCAGTATCTTTTTATTTTTGATGTAGGCCTGATAGTTTATTTTCACTTTAAAAAAAAGATTTAGAGCACGCGTGCGTGTGAGCAGGAAGGGAGGGAGAGAAGCAGATTCCTTGCTGAGTAATGTTCAGAAACATTACTGCCTGTGTTCTAGGATTTTTATGGTTTCTGGTCTCACATTTAGCTCTTTAAACCATTTTGTGTTTATTTTTGTGTATCATGTAAGAAAGTGGTCCAGTTTCATTCTTTTGCGTGTAGCTGACCAATTTTCCCAACACCATTTGTGAAGAGACTGTTTTTTTCCATTGAGTATTCTTTCTTGCTTTGTTGAAGATGAACTGACCACATAATTGTGGGTTCGTTTCTGGGTCTTCTGTTCTATAGATCTATGTGTCTATTTTTGTGTTGGTACCATACTGTTTTGATTACTATAGCTTTGTGTAATATAACTTGAAGTCTGGAATTGTGATAGCTCTAGCCTTCCCTTTTTTTTTTTTTTAAATTGGATTAGTAATTTAATAGTTTAAAAAGTCATGGAAAAAATATTAGCAACATCTTCAAAGAATTGCTGACCATTATCTCTGTATACGGATGTATGTGTGCGTCCAATGCTAGGAAAATTCAATACCAATTCCAAACATGTTAACATGAGAGCTAACTGACAATCCATAAACATCATTATTAGATTAGAATAATTTAAAAACCTAAAGCGATTTTTATAGCATGCAAAAATTTTCTTAGAATTTCAAACGCAAAATTCTCAAAGCTAAAGGATTTACTTTTTCATGGGAAAAAATTAAAATGCCCTGCTTGAGTCTGTGGATATTTTACCAATGCCATTCTCTAAAATCATTGCAAACTCTAAAAGATTAAATACATACCAACTGCAGACCAAAAGGATGAATCAAAAGCCCAAAGAAGGGTGAAAACAAATTTTTTTAAGATTTTATTTATTTGACAGAGAGAGGGAGATCACAAGTAGGCAGAAGCAGGCAGAGAGAGCGGAGGAAGCAGGCTCCCCACTGAGCAGAGAGTCCAATGCGGGGCTCGATCCCAAGACCCTGAGATCATGACCTGAGCTAAAGGCAGGGGCCTTAGCCCACTAAGCCACCCAGGTGCCCCTAAAAAAGATTTTATTTAAGAGAGAGTGCATGCACGAGTGTGGGGAGGTGAGGGTCAGAAGGAGAGCGAGAAGCAGACTCCCTGATGAGCAGGGAACCTGATGCGGGGCTCGATCCCAGGACCCTGAGATCATGACCTGAGCTGAAAGCAGATGCCCAACTGACTGAGCCACCCAGGTGCCCCTACACTTTCTAGTTCTATTCATGTTGCAAATGGCAAGATTTCATTTTTTATAGCTGAATAACATTCCTCTGTGTACGTGTGTGCATGCGTGTGTGTGTGTGTGTGTGTGTGTGTGTGTGTGTGTGTACACAAACCACATAATTTTTATCCATCTGATGGACACAGGCTGCTTTCGTATTTCGGCTATTGTAAATAATGCTGCAATAAACATAGGGGCACATGTATCCCTTTGAATTAGCGTTTTGGTTTTCTGGGGGTAAATACCCAGTAGTTCTATTCCAGCATTTTTTTTTTTTTTTTTACGATAGTCACCATAAAATACATCATTAGTTTTTGATACAGTGTTCCAAGAACACTTGATCCAACAAGTGTTCATTGTTCGTGCACCACACCCAGTGCTCCATGCAGCAAGTGCCCTGCTCAATACCCACCACCAGGCTCACCCAGCCCCCCCTCCCAACTCCAAAACCCTCAGTTTGTTTCTGAGTCCACAGTCTCTTGTGTTTTGCCTCCCCCTCTGATTCCTTCTTCAAAATTGCTTTGGCTCTTTGGGGTCTTTTGTGGCTTCATATAAATCTTAGGATTGTTTTAGTTCTGTGAAACTATATGATTGGCTATTTTGATAGGGATTGCATTAAATCCGTAGATTGCTTTTCGTAGTAGGCACATTTTAACAATATTTCTTCTTTGAATCCAAGAGCATTGGAATGTCTATTTCTTTGTGGCTTTAATTTCTTTCTTCAGTGTTTTATAGTTTTCAGAATATGGGTCTTTTACCTCTTTGGTTAGGTTTATCCTAGGTATCTTATTTTTTGTTCAATTATAAATGGGATAGTTTTCTTAGTTTTCTAGTGCTATGTTATTACTGTATAGAAATGTAACGTATTTCTGCACACTGACTTTTGTATCCTTCAATTTTACTGAATCCATTTGAGTTGTAGTTTTTTTGGTGGAGTCTTTAGGGTTTTTGTTATTTGTTTTTAGGGTTTTCTATATAATAGTATCATGCTACTTGTAACAGTGGAAGTTTTAATTCCTCCTTACCAACTTGGATTCCTTCTATTTCATTTTCTTGTCTGATGGTTGTGGCTAGGACTTCCAGTACTGTGTGGAATAAAAGTGGTGAGAGTGGACATCCTTGTCTTGTTTCTGACCTTAGGGAAAAAGCTCAAGGTTTCCCTACTGAGTATGCCTGCTGTGGTTTTTTTCCTATATGCTCTTTAATGTGTTGAGGTATGTTCCTTCTAAATCTACTTTGTTGGGGGTTTTTATCATGAATAGGTATTGTACTTCGTCACATATCTTTTCTGTGTCTATTGAAATGATCATGTGGTTTTTATCCTTTCTAATTGATGTAATGTATCATGTTGATTGATTTCTGAATATTGAACCATCTTTGCATCCTGGGAATAAATCCCACTTGATTGTGGTGAATGATTTTTTTTTTAAATGTATTGTTGGATTTAGTTTGCTGGTACTTTGTTGAGGATTTTTGCATCTATGTTAATCAGAGATA
>JAQQSY010000114.1:0-10239 GCA_028646535.1 Procyon lotor
GCAACGCTGTTTTGACAAGCGGTTAATTAACTTTAGCTAATTTTTCTTCTGCCAGATGTATGTAGCATAAATTACTCATGTGTAATACAATATTTGATTAATTTACATATAGCCACATCTATATATATATATTTAGAATTTTATTTTTAATGTTAAACATGACAGCTGGCATCAAATTTCCAATTACTTTTGTCAAACATTTGTACACTTTATTAGCACAGTTATATTTACATTTTTCTTTGATAAAAATATTCCTTTATACACTGAATTTTTATATGATGGTCATCTGCTTGTCTCCCTGATGCTGAAGACAAGTCTGAAAATTTCCAACAGACTTCAAAGCAGTTACTCTAATCATCACCAGCCACCACCATACCTGCAATTGTTGTGCTGCTATTTTTTTTAAAAAATATGTCATAATGATACTTTGAATAATAAAAATAGAAATTATTAAGCATTACAGCATACTCTACCTTCATAGAAAGTAATAGAGAAGTAATTCTGTATGTCAATGGTATTGATTGTACAGTGGAGAACTTTAGCTTGGAGGCATTCACATATGCCTTGACCTAAGATAAGCTGAAATAACAGATGTTGGCGAGGATGCGGAGAAAGGGGAACCCTCCTACACTGTTGGTGGGAATGCAAGCTGGTACAGCCACTCTGGAAAACAGTATGGAGGTTCCTCAAAAAGTTGAAAATAGAGCTACCCTATGATCCAGCAATCGCACTACTGGGTATTTACCCTAAAGATACAAATGTGATCCGAAGGGGCACGTGCACCCGAATGTTTATAGCAGCAATGTCCACAATAGCCAAAATGGAAAGAACCTAGATGCCCATCAACAGATGAATGGATAAAGAAGATGTTGTGTGTGTGTGTGTATATATACACACACACACACACACATACACAATGGAATACTATGCAGCCATCAAAAGAAATGAAATCTTGCCATTTGCAACAACATGGTTGGAACTGGAGAGTATTATGCTAAGCGAAATAAGTCAGTCAGAGAAAGACAATTATCACATGATCTCTCTGATATGAAGAACTTGAGAGGCAAGGTGGGGGTTTGTGGGGGGGGTGGGGGAGAGAAATGAAACAGGAAGGGATGAGGAGGGAGACAAACCATAAGAGACTCCTAGACTCAAGAAACGAACTAAGGGTGGCTGGGAGGTGGGGGGGGGGAGGGATAGGGTGGCTGGGGTGTGGACATTGGGGAGGATATGCGCTATGGTCCAAGATCAAGAGTTGCATGCTCTTCCAACTGAGCCAATCATGCACCCCTAAAACCAGAACTGTTGAAGTCCAGTGTCACTGAAGGCTGATCATATTATCAACTATTTAAGTACTTAACTGATTTCAGGGCATTGTGAATATACAAAGTATTCAACAAATATTTACTAAATACCTACTATATGTATAGTACTTTGCAATGTTGTATGATGGATTTTTTTTTCCCAATAGGTTATTTGCTATGTGAGGTATAAACTTAAAATGTGAAAAGGTGACTAGCAAAAAAGATAAGTGATTTGTTTCAGCAGTGAAAGAATTACCTTAAGGCAGTATCATTTTTTTAGTCATAATGGATCACAGACGAATAAAATTCTATAGACATTCAGATTAGTCTAGTATAGTTGCCAGAATTACATGGCTTGGTTGGTTCTTAAGATTTATTAGGATAGACCAATGCTTACGATTGTGTCTCTCTTACTCTCTTTCTTTCCTTTTCCTTTTTCTTTTTGCATGTTGTAGTAGTAGGAACACAGCTTGTAAAAGACCAAATGACATGAGATTGAATCTAGATATTCCCACTTGGGAGCTATATGACACTAGGAAAATTCCTTAATCTTGCCAGATATGTAAAATAAGAATGATAAGACGCAGCTCACGAGGTGATATTTTATATTAGAAAGATTATGTAAATAATGTCACTAGTTTAGTTCCAGGCATATAAACTCAATAGGTATTAGTACTCTTCTGCTTTATTCTTTTTCTTTTATTACCTAGTTTGTGTGATTTTTTTTTTTTTTAAGATTTTATTTATTTGACAGAGAGAAACATAGCAAGAGAGGGAACACAAGCAGAGGGAATGGAAGTGGGAGAAGCAGGCTTCCTGCCGAGCAGGGAGCCCGATGTGGGGCTCGATCCCAGGACGCTGGGATCATGACCGGAGCTGAAGGCAGACGCTTAACGCCTGAGCCACTCAGGTGCCCCTGTGTGATTTTTTTTTTTTCTTTCACTATTTCTCATTCTTTTTTCAAATAAAGCAAAAATCAACTTTAAAATAAAGTCAGTATTTAGATCGAAGATTATAATGGAAAAGATCATGGAAATACTCCAGTTATATATATGTGTGGGTGTAAGAGCAGTGCTGTTTTAGTTGGATCACAGAGAAATTTTTGTTTGCTACATGGGACACTTGTCTTGGCTGACCTATCTCATTTGCTCTGGTTTTCTTTAAAGCACTTTCTTTTAGACCTTTAAAAGCTGACACTTGGGCAGTGAATACCCTGAAAAAAAATCTTGTTCCAGTGTAAATTGACCCAAAGTTATTTGGGAAGAGCTAGAACAGTTCTTTTGGGGATGGGGTGAGGAGAGGGAGAGAGGGAATCTTAAGCAGGACCCATGCCCAGCTCAATGAGGGTCTTGAGCTGAAATCGAGAGTCCGATGCTTAATTGAACCACCCAGGCGCCCCTAGAACAATTCATTTGAGATTTGGGAATTCAAAAAATTAAAAAACTTGTATTTTATAGTCTTTAATTTTTTCCTTACTGCTTGGAAATTTGATTTAAATTAAACACTGTTTAAGACTTTAAGTTAAATGAAATAAATTCATAAACTTATATTTTACTTAATGTGTTCTATTGGAGGGGTGCGTGGGTGACTCAGTGGGTTAAAGCCTCTGCCTTGGGCTCAGATCATAATCTCAGGGTCCTGGGATCGAGTCCTACATCAGGCTCTCTGCTCAGCAGGGAGCCTGTTTCCCCCTCTCTCTCTGCCTGCCAAATAAAAAAATAAAATCTTTAAATGTGTTCTGTTGGAGCAAGTATTTAGTTGCTTACAGTCTTAAAGAATGAGATATTGCTAAACATTAACAACTAATTATACATTTTCAAAAACAATTCCACAACTCAGATAGCTTTTCATGTTTAGAAAATATATATCTTAATGATTTGTTTTCATTATTCATATTGATTTGGAAGCTGATCAAAAGAAATGAACTATTTTTATTTAATTTTCCAGAAAACTGTTTGAAATTACCAGGAAGTTAAAGATATATAATTCAATAAATATTCAAGAAACATATTTATAACCATCAATTAGAATAAAATCACTAACACATATAAATTATTTTACTTTAAATTCTAAATTATTCTTAATTATTATGATAAAATAAAATGTTTTACTTAATTTTTTTTCACTTTGTGGATTTTTTTTAAAGATTTATTCATCCACTTTAGAGAGAGAGCAAGGGCAGTGAGGGGCAGAGAGAGAGGGATAGAGAGACTTTGGCACACTCCTTGCTGAGCTTAGAGCCCAACATGGGGCTCCATCTCACGACCCTGAGATGACAACCTGAGCCAAAGTCAAGGATTGGATACTTAACTGACTGCACCACCCAGGAGCCCCTCATTTTGTGGATTTTTTTTTTTTGAAGATTTAATTTATTTGAGAGAGAATGTGAGAGAGAGCACAGGGAGGGGAGGGACAGAGGGAGAGGAAGAAGCAGACTCTATGCTAAGCAGAGAGCCCAATGGGGGCCTCAGTCCCAGGACCCTGGGATCCTGACCTGAGCTGAAGGCAGATACTCAACCAATTGAGCCACCCAAGTGCTCCTCATTTTGTGGATTTAAAAAAAAAATGAAATAGGACATTTCAATCTAAATCAACATAAGAATTAAGAAATAGTTTATAAAATGGTAAGAAAACAGGTTATTAGTACCCTTGCATTTGAATCCTGACTTTGCCTTATTCAAGCTGTGTGATCTTATATATATATCAGGACAAATTGATTAATTTTTATTTCACTTTTTTTTTTTAAAGATTTTATTTATTTTGACACAGAGAGAGAGAGAGAGATCACAAGTAGGCAGAGAGGCAGGTGGGGGGGCAGGCTCCCCACTGAGCAGAGAGCCTGATGCGGGGCTCAATCCCAGGACCCTAAGATCATGACCTGAGCCGAAGGCGCCCTGTTTCACTTTCTTTAGCTGTCAAATTTGATTAAAAATACCATAGGTTGGTTTTAAGGATTAAGTAGACAAAGTAATGACCTTTTGCACTCTAAAGTACCATATAAAATGTTGGATAATAATTTTCTTAAGAATTTAGAATATCAGGGGCACCTGGGTGGCTCGGTGGGTTGGGCCTCTGCCTTCGGCTCGGGTCATGGTCTTGGGGTCCTGGGATCGGGCCCCGCATCGGGCTCTCTGCTCCACTGGGAGCCTGCTTCCTCCTCTCTCTCCCTGCCTCTCTGCCTGCTTGTGATCTCTCTCTCTCTCTCTGTCAAATAAATAAATAAAATCTTTAAAAAAAAAATGAATTTAGAATATCAGATTATGCACTTAAATTTAAACTTCCTTTTCATCCATGAACTGAGAAAGTATTCATTTTTCTGTTTTAAAATTCTCCTTTTTTTGCTACAACTAAACTCTCCCTAACACAGTGTCTAAGCCTCATAATTGATGCTCATATAATTGTGGAATGAAGGAATGAATGCATTCAACCTCTTGATAATCAACATTATCATTATCATAACATTAATGTTATTAACCTCTTTGCTAGATAGATGGATATGGATGCCTTTGTAACTTTTTTTTTTTAAAGATTTTATTTATTTATTTGTCAGAGAGAGAGAGACGGAGCATAAGCATTCAGAGCGGCAGGCAGAGGCAGAGAGAGGAGCAGGCTCCCTGCTGAACAAGGAGCCCAATGTGGGACTCCATCCCAGGACCCTGGGATCATGACCTGAACCAAAGGCAGTGACTTAACCAACTGAGCCACCCAGGCAACCTGGTTGCCTTTGTAACTCATTTCAGGAAGCCTTATCAAGAAGTAGAGATACTGGGGCGCCTGGGTGGCTCAGTGGGTTAAAGCCTCTACCTTCGGCTCAGGTCATGATCTCAGGATCCTGGGATCGGGCCCTGCATTGGGCTCTCTGCTCAGCAGGGAGCCTGCTTCACCCTCTGCATCTGCCTGTCTCTCTGCCTATTTGTGATCTCTCTCTCTCTGTCAAATTAAAAAAAAAAGAAGTAGAGATACTACCTTAAGCCCTCAAATAATAGCATAGGCATGTAATTGCTGGACACTTAGGAGGCAGCCTAGTTTAACTGATAGACCTATACCTTGGACTTGAGTCCAGTTCTGCCCCTTCCTGGTTGAGCAAAAGTGGACAAGTTTTGAGTCTGGGTTTCTCTAATCTACTCCTTAACAGGGTTACTCTGGGAATTTAATGTTAGTGTGTGTGAAAGTATTTATAGACTATAAAACAGTATAAAATATAGACATTTTTGTTTTATTAAGATTGACAAGAATATGAGCTGAGCCATATGGCTTATTTTTACTTTCATGAGAATAGTATTGCAAAGATCTTACAAGTTTGGGTATTTGAAAGGACTCATGAATCTCCATATTTACCTAAGGCTTTTATTTAAAGGATATGGTGTAGCAAGAGAAAGACAGAGTGGACAAGCCTTAAGAATGTGGGGGACGTCAAGGGGAAACTGTCTAGCATCCTAATTTGTACACAGGTCCATTTCATCTCTGGTAAATCTTGGGTTGTGGAGAGCTCAAGGCAGTGGGGTATTATGTTGATGTGGCCATGTAGTCAAGCCAGGCTGGCTAACCTGGCTTATGGTTATAGGTGATAGGTTGAACTGGCTAACCTATCAGGTGAAAATGTGTCAGTAAACAAACTGGTTTATAGGTCACCTGGGAGTTTTGGACTTGAAACTGCACATCATAATTTAATTGACCTTATCTTGTCCAAGAGCCAGATATACAGATGTCCTCAGAGGTGAAGATGGAGTTTTCCCAGTCCAGCTGTAAATCAACGCTATTGTATGCAGTTATATTCAGAGCACCTGCTATGTACAAAGTATATGGTATGCCTTTGGAATTGGCATTAAGACATCATCCTTGACAACTAGAAAGACCAGTGAAGAAAAAAAAGATAATCAACAGTGTTAGTTTAGGGGAGTAGTAAGCACAACTCTCAGTGTCTAGGTGATTTCCTGCTTGCTTATTTAAGGCTTCACTGAGGAAGTAACAATTTAGATGTTAAAAGTAAGAAGATAGAATTTGTTTCTGATGATGGACCCTACTCTGCACAGACATGTTTAAAATCCTCATTGGTGACCTCCCCACCATTGCTGAACAGTTTTATGTGCTTCATCTTTTATTTAATTACCTTTTCAACAATTAGATCTGATGAAATTATTTATTCCTAAGCAACAGGAAAGACTTAAATTCTGAGATCTCATGAAAAGATTTTAAGGAGGCATACAGCATAGGAATATAGCTAATAATATTGTAATACACTTATTATGGGAAGCATTCGGTAATGTATAAAATTGTTGAATCACTGTGTTGTATGTCTGAAAATAACATGTTAACTATACTTCAATTAAATATTTTATTTTATTTTTTTAAAGAAGTTTTTTTTTATTTTTTAAAGATTTTTATTTATTTGTTTGACATAAAGATCACAAGCAGGCGGGGGGGGGGGGGTGGGAAGCAGGCTCTCCACTGAGCAGAGAGCCCGACGCGGGGCTCGATTTCAGGACCCTGAGATCATGACCTGAGCTGAAGGCAGAGGCTTTAACCCACTGCCATCCAGGCGCCCTCAAAATTTAAAATTTTAATAAAAGGGTTTTAAGGAGGAACCACTACTTGTTAAAAAATATACAGATTTCTAGGGAAAAATTACTTCCTTTTATAGCCTTTTTTGACAATGTTAAAAACAGTATTAACATAATAGGTCATATTTATTGACACTATGTGTCAACCACCATGCTAAGCACCTTATTTAATTATAATGAAAAATCTGTTGCAGGTACATTTACGATAATGGTCCTGCATATTTAGAGATATTTCCTCCTTCTATAGAATGAAAGTGGGTAACTTTCTTAACATTTTTGACATTTTTTTGGTTTTTCAGCAAAGTTATATATTTGCATACTTTTGGTTGCCTTTTGTGTAACCAATTGGGAATATATTCTTTTATCACAGAAAACTCTCTTAAATTAGTCATTCATGGCTTCTCTTCCCTCTCTCCCATCTCAGCCATCTTAGTTCAGTTCCTTATCATCACTTATTTGGATTATTGCAGTCATATCTTACTTGTCCCCTTCCTACTGTGTCCAGTCTGTCAAGCTTATCTTAAAGTCATTCATCTCTTTATCATTCCTCTGCATCATTTGCTCCCCATTTGCTCTCTCTGAAAGAGCTCAGACTTTGTGCAGTTTGGTAGGGAGATCATAGATATGTTGTCCATGTTTATATTAGTTCCACTTTATCAGAGTAGCTGTATGTAGCTCCCAATACAACTTGCCTCCTAGACTTAATAAAAGTTACTTGTCATGGTTTCCTAGGCACACCATGTTCTTTCTGCTTTGTACATTTGTGTGCTCTCTCTGCCTCAAATATTGTTCTCTACACTTCTTTAACTCCTATTCACCGTTTAAGGCACACTGAAATATTATCTCTTCTGTGAAATTTTCATCAATTATACCAAGGCAAGGGTTAATGAATTGATACCATTTTTTATAAACTTCCATTATGATATGTTGTATTTTTTTATTGATGTTAAAATTATATTCATATATTCATAAAATTAATGTTCATATAGATTTCCTTTGTGGAAACTACTTTTCTTGTTTTTCTTATTAGAAAGTAATTACTTTCTTATTGTGGAAAATTTTGAATCAGTCAGCAAATATTGATTGATTACTTTCAATATGCTAGGCACAGTGCTAAGCCTGGGAGAAACTGGTGAAATCTGCATGAAGTGTACAGTTTAGACTTGGGGAAGTACTTAAATAGTTCAGCTCTTCAAAATGTTGTGAAGGGAAATATAGAAAATACAAAGGAGCAGAAAAAGAAAATGAAAAGCCCCAGTAATCACTCTGTTCAGCATTACATAACAAAATGAAATGTAAAAATCAAACCTGGCCCAAGCAGGCCCATGAGGCACAATTGATCTGCGTTGGCGGTAGCTTAGATTCCGTGCTACCAACTCCTGTGTCACCTCACCCTCAACCCACAACTGTGGCCTCATGGACCATTTCTTAGGAGCAGTTAATTGTTTGCTGTGTATCCTCTGCACTGTCTTTTCTCTTTCTCTCTCTTTTTCTTTCTGCACACACACATATTTTAAAATTAAAAATATATGACTGTGCCTTATGTAATATTTTGTGACTTGATTTTCTCAGTGAATGTAATGGATACTTCCATTCTTTAAAAAGTGATTTAGAGGGGCACCTGGGTGGCTCAGTGGGTTAAGCCTCTGCTTGGGCTCAGGTCATGATTTCACGGTCCTGGGATCGAGCCCTGCATCAGGCTCTCCCAGCAGGGAGCCGGCTTCCCCCGCTCTCTCTGCCAGCCTCTCTGTCTATTTGTGATCTCTCTGTCAAATAAATAAAATCTTTTTAAAAAAAGTGATTTAGAAGATAAACTTTATTTTTATTCTATATGATCTTACTTTAAATTATTTAAAAAAGGGGTGCCTGAGTGGCTCAGTGGGTTGAAGCCTCTGCCTTCGGCTCAGGTCATGATCTCAGTGTGCTGAGATCAAGCCCCGCATCCGGCTCTCTGCTCGGCGGGGAGCCTGCTTCCCCCTCTCTCTGCCTGCCTCTCTGCCTACTTGTGATCTCTCTCTCTCTGTGTCAATGAATAAATGGAATCTTTAAAAATAAACAAACAAATAATTAAAAATACATTGAGCCTACATTTCTGTATCAAAAGTGAAAAAATATGTGTTCACCCCCCTCGTGTGAAATAATACATGGAACATATGTTCTTTTACTTTTCACTAACTTTTACCTTTTTTTTTTAAACCTCATACAAGTTAAAATAAGAGGGCCTGAAATATGGCAGTGATAGTGAGGATGAATGTAAGGGAACTCTAATGAACATTCCCAACCCTTGCTCATTGCCCTTCTGCCTCCTGTGATAGCTCAGGACTCCTTTCCATCTCTTTCCTCTTTTCCTTTTCTTCTTCTCCAAAACTAGGAAGGTTTTTGTTTTGTCTTGTTTTGTTTTGTTTTTAAGATTTTATGTATTTATTTGTCAGAGAGAGAGACACACAGATAGCATGGGGAGAGGCAGGCAAAGGGAGAAATAGGCTTCCCACTGAGTAAGGAGCCTCATGCAGGACTCAATTCCAGGACCCTGGGATCATGACCTGAGCCGAAGGCAGCCAGCTGCCTAACCAACTGAGCCACCCAGGTGTCCTGGAAGTCTGTTTTATATGCATATAAAGCAATAAGCAAGGTACTTATATAAATGGACATAAAGGTGTTCAATGAAATACTTTTTAATAAAAAAAAAAAGCATAGAAACGGGTACCTGGGTGGCTCAGTTGGTTAGGTGGCTGCCATTGGCTCAGGTCATGATTGTGGAGTCTCAGGATCGAGTCCCTGCTGAGCCAGGGAGTCTGCTTCTCTCTCAGACCCAACCCTCTCTTGTGCTCTCTCTGTCTTTCAGATAAATAAATAAAATCTTTAAAAAACAAAACAAAACATAGAAACAACCTAGAATGTCCAGTGGCATGGGAATAAATAAGTAAAATTTGGTATATTCCTGTGATAGCATATTGTACAGCAGTTGAAAGGAGTGAACTATTGTAATTATCTACTGGATCTTTTTTTTTTTTTAATTAATTTTTATTAACATATAATGTATTATTTGCCCCAGGGTACATGTCTGTGAATCTTCGGGCTTACACATTTCACAGCACTTAACAGCACATACCCTCCCCAATGTCCACAACCCAGCCACCCTATCCCTAACCCCCTCACCCCACTGCCCTCCCCCCACCGGCCACCCTTAGTTCATTTCTTGAGTCTAGGAGTCTCTTATGGTTTGTCTCCCTCCCCATCCCTTCCTTTTTCATTTCTCTCCCCCACCCCCCCAAACTCCCGCCTTGCCTCTCAAATTCTTCATATCAGAGAGATCATGTGATACTTGTCTTTCTCTGACTGACTTATTTCGCTTAGCATAATACCCTCCAGTT
>JAQQSY010000114.1:10739-45043 GCA_028646535.1 Procyon lotor
AAAAAAAAAAAAAAACCACCAAAAAATAACTATCACAAATTGTCAGGTAGATCTGAAAAAGAAAGCCTTTAGAAATAAAAAATATATTAATTAAAAATGCTAAAGAGAAAAAATGAATGTGAAAGAAAAAAATAACAAAAGGCTGAATTAACCAAGTAAAGAGAGATGAGAGAGATAAAGCAGGACATTCCAGGTCAGAAAGAATAATATATGCAAACACAGGAAACTATGAAGCTGCATTCTGTATTCGCAGAAATAAAAGCTGAATTATATTGCTGAAGTATAAAGTGCAAGTGTTTAGAAAGGCAAGAGATTACATCAGAAAAGTCATCAAGGGCCAGTTTGTGAAAGTCTTTATCCATTATACTTCCCAATTCTATATTCCACATGTGCAAATGTGGAATATAGATTTCTCACTCACTATCTGAAGTTCTTTATCTTATATATTTTAAGTATACATTTTTATGTGTGTGTATATATAGTTAAGAGTATTTCTAGTTTTGAAATGTATAAATTGTTAGCTAAAATAAAGAAACAGCTATTGAGCAATACGGCAGACACCCCCAAAATCCTCTCATTACAATCATCTAGACATGCTAGATAAAGTTTAATAATATATTTTTCAATGCACAGTTCAACTCCCAAAAGACTAAAGGTAATTTCCAGAGGGAAAAATTGAGAAAAACCAGGAAATCGATATGGTGGCTGGGTTATGACAGTCCTACAGAGAGAAAGAGGTAGGGCAGTGAATTGTCTGTCTCCTTTTCATAGAATGTAGAATTTCAAATGCTCAAACAGGAATAGTTATGAAATAAGGCACTGGACCATGGAAGGATGGGAACTGGATCTGAGATCATCTACATGAAATGCTTGAGGGACTACCTACTCAGTAGTTAAAGGAAATAGAAAAACAACCACTCAGTAGCACAGAATAACAATAAGAAAGTTGTTCCATAGTGATCTAGTTTAAGAGAGAAAACAAAACAATAAAAACAATGATCTCATTTGGAAGTATAAACACAAGGTTTGTGACAAGCATATTCTAAAGTGGCCACCAGAGGACGCTGGGGTGGCTCAGTCAGTAGACCAGCGACTTTATTTGGGCTCAGGTCTTGGCTTAGGTCTTGATCTCAGGGGGCCATGGGATCCAGCAGAGCAGCTACTCTGTGCTCAGCCAGAGTCAGCTTGTCCCTCTCCTTCCCCTTCACCCTCTGCCCCTCACCCTGCTTATGTACACTCTCTCTCATTCTAAAAGAAATTTTAAATATATTTTTTAAAAATTAAATAGGGGCACCTGGGTGGTACAGTCAGTTGGGTGTCCAACCCTTAGTTTCAGCTCAGGTCCTGATCTTGGGGGCATGGAATTCAGCCCCCCGTCGGGCTCTGAGCTCAGTGTGGAATCTGCTTGAGACTCTCCCTCTGCCCCTCCCCACCATTCCCCCCTCACCTGCACTCTCGAATGAATGAATGAATGAATGAATAAATAAATAAATAAATAAATAAAGTGGCCACCAGGATCCTTACCTCCTGGTAACCAGGCCCTTGTATAACTCCCTCCCTTTGTAAGTAGGCAGAACTGGTGACTTGCTTCTAACCAACAGAATATAGTAAGATGATATGATATACATAATTACATGTATGTGATAATATTATATGAGATTGTAGCACCCATCTTGCTGGAGTCTCTCAACTCTCACTCACTTGTTGGCACTGAAGAAGCAAGCTACCACACATTGTTGGGTTGCCTATTTTGGGGGTCACATGTAACACGGAACCAAGGGCAGACTCCAGCTAAGAGTAGCCTCCATCCAAAAGCCAGCAAGACACTGAAGCCTCAATCCTACAATCACTGGGAACCAAATTCTGCTAGTAAAGTCTTCCCTCTTCAAGCTTTAGATGAGACCACAGCCCCAGCCAACACCTTGACTGCAGCCTTGTGAATCTCTAGGCAAATGACCCGGCTAAGCCAGGCCCACACTCCTAACCCCTAGAAAAGGAGAGACTATAAATATGTGTTACTTTAAGACACTACATATGTAGAAATTTGTTATGCAGCAAAGACTAACACAAGATGTAAGTACACACTGAATGACGTGTACACTCTCTCTCGTTCTATCTCTAGCAAATAACTAACTAACTAACTAACTAACTAACATGTAAGTTAGGAGGAGCACACACAAAGTTAAAGTAGCTTCTTTCAATGACCTAAAAGGAGAGAATAAATAAGTTTGCACTTATTCTCCTACCTGAAACAACCAATGAAGTAACAAAGGTGCACAAGGAAACTTTTTGGGATGATGAGTATATTCAAATCTTGGTGGTGGTGATGGGTTCACAGGAGTACATCTGTCAAAATTTAGCAAACCATGCACTGTAAATATGTATAGATTTTTTTGCACAGCAAAGGAAACCATCAACAAAATGAAAAGGCAACCTAATAATGAAAGAAGATATTTGCAAAAGATATATCTGTTAAGGGGTTAATATTCAAAATATATTTAAAAACTCATACAATTCAACACCAAAGAACACCAAACAATCCAACTAAAAAATGGGCAAAAGACCTGAATAGACATTTCTCCACAGAAGACATACAGATGGCCAACAGATGCATGAAAAGACTCTCAATATCACTAATCATCAGAAAAATACAAATCAAAACAATGAGATTATCACCTCACACCAGTCAGAGTGGTTAATATCAGAAAGACAAGAAATAACAAGTGTTGGTGAGGATCATAACTCTTGGTAGGAATGTAAATTGGTGCCACCCCTACGGAAAACAGTATGGAAGTTCCTCCAAAAACTAAAAATAGAAATGACATAAAATCCAACATTTCTATTTCTCGGTAGAAAAAGAAAACAAAAAAACTAATTATATTTTTTAAGATTTTATTTATTTGCTGGCAAGAGCCTTTTAAATCTTTTCGATTTTAACTTCTAATACAGTAAATACCAAAAGATTTAACTAACAGAGCTCTTCAGGGTCTTCAATAATTTTTCAAATGTATAAAGGAGATCATGAGACCAAAAAACATGAGAACTACTGATCTACTAAAAGTAAAAGTTGAATATGGGCATGCCCTACAATCTAACCATTACACTACTCAATAGATACAGGAACTCTTAATTTGTGTGTACTAGAATATGTACAAGAAGGTTATACATTATTTGTAATAGCAAACCTGAAAACAAAAAACATCCAATAACTGAAGAATGGATAAATCAATATATTCATACAGTAGAATTCTAAACAGTAAAAATAACTGAACCATATCTAAACCCATCAACAGAGATAATTCTTGGGAACATGGATGATACATATTTGACCACAATGAGTGTTTAAAGCAAGCTGTAGAATAAACACACACACACACACAGTACAATTCTACTTATATAAACTATAAAACAAGCAAACCTAAAAAATGTATTTTTAGAAACCCATAGGGTAAAAAGCTAGGAAATGATAAACACTAAATTAAGGATAGTGGTTATCTCTGGAGAAAAAGGAAGAAATCGGAAGAAGAGGGAAACGCAGAAGGGGCTAAATGTTTATGTAATGAATGCTCTTAACCAAAGAACAGTCCTCTTTTATCAAAGTCATAATTCTCTTCAATTGTCAAGCTTTAAGTTGGACATTTCTTTTTTTCAAAGATTTTATTTATTTGACAGAAAGAGAGAGAGAGAACACAAGCAGTAGAAGAGGGAGAAGCAGACTCCCTGCTGAGCAGGGAGCCTGAGATGCAGGGCACAATCCCAGGACCCCAGGATCATGACCTGAGCCGAAGGCAGACACTTAACTGAGCGGCCCAGGTAACCCTAAGTTGGATATTTCTAGAGTAGTGAAAGAACACTAAACATCCACCTAATTGGCAAAACTAAATGAACTCCAGTTCGTTTTGTGATCCATTGTGATCAAATGGATATCAGACAACAAAACCAGACTGTTCTTCTGTCTGCTTTAAAAAGGGATTGCTACCCAGCAGGTAAAATAGCCTCAAACTGTAATATTTCATTTGCAAAGACTATCTTACCTAGAATGTCTTCTTATTGTTTTGTAGAAATGAATGAATTCCAGTCATAAAACAGTTTTTACAGCAGTATCAAGATTTTAACAAGCACAATTTTAAGAGTTCTGTTTTGAGTCCATTCAGTCTTTCCTCTTGCTGTTAAAAGCAGCTTGCTCTGAAAAGTTAAAGAACTTTAAGATGGAGTCCACACCTATAATGCCTCAAAAATTTTTCCAGTCATGCAACTGAATTATTTCAACTTTGAAGTACTTATTTATTTTCATTGGGTAAAATGCCTCTTTTGAGTCCTATGAATACATTATAGGGATAAATAAAATGATGCTTATAAAAAGTCTTTGAAATTTTCAAAGAGAGGACCTATATTAAACTTTATTATTATTTTTAAAGTTTCATCCTCTAAGAATAAAACGTATGGTGTAATTTGGCATACTCTGAGTTTACACAACAGGAAATCAAAATTGCTCAAAACTCAACTTTAGACACTATTTCAGTTACTTATTGCTGAATAACAAACCACCTCCCAAACTTCATGGCTTTAGAAAACAATTTACTATTATCCCTCATGGGAAGAACAGAAACAATGAAAAGTGAACCGAAATATAAATGTAATACATAAACAGTCTGTTTTGGCAAGAGTACAGTATACGCAAGGAAAGCAGGAATTATAGGGAAAAGGAGGAACAAAGACTGAAGAGTTTAGAATACACTGGATCCCACAATGAGTTAAAAAAAAAACTACATAACTACCAGAATGGTGAAAATTGAAGACACACCAAACGTTAGTGAGGAAGTGGATGAAATGCTGCGAATGTAAAACACTATGTAAAACCACTCTGAGAAAAGGTCTGGCAGTTTCTAATAAAATTGAACACACAATTACCCTTTGACCCAGTTACTCCAATCCCGAGTATTCACCTATAAGAAATGAAAATATATTTCCACAAGACAACTTGTGCAAGAATGTTCATAGCAGCTTTATTTATAATTGCCAGAACCTTTAAGCCAGGTGTTCAGCAAGAGGAAAATTGATAAACTATGGAATATTCATAATAATGGAATACTACTCAGCAATGAAAAAGAACTACCAAAACATGCACCATTAGTGAAATCTCAAAAACCATATGCTGAATGAAATAAGTCGTATACCAAATGGTAAATACTGTATGATTCCACTTATATTCAGTTTCAGAACAGGCAGAACAGTGGCTGCCCCAGAGAGAAGGGGAAGGTGGAAGTGAGGATTAACAGGGAAGAGGCATGAGGAACTTTCTTGCTTGATAGTAAAGTTCCATATTCTAATAGAGGTTTTGGTTACACAAATGTATGTATTTGTTAAAATTTAGCAAGTATACCATAAGATCTGTGCATAACATCAAATATAAATTTTACATCCAAAAACCCCCACAAAGAAATGATCTTTAAGGATGCCTGGGTGGCTCAGTCAGTTAAGTGTCTGCCTTTGGCTCAGGTCATAATCCCAGTATCCTCGGATCAAGTTCATATCAGGCTCCCTGCTCAGCAGGGAGTCTGCTTCTCCCTCTCCTTCTCCCCATTCCCCCTGCCTCTGCTCTCTCTCTCACGCTCTCTTTCTCTCAAATAAATAAATAAAATCTTAAAAAAAAGAATTGAAATTTAACTGATGATATGCATGCTGAAGGATTTAGGGAAAAGTGTACAGATGTCTGCAACTTACTTTGAAATGTATCAAAAAATAAAATGAATTGATAGAAGAATGGATAAATGGACAGACATGCACTAAAACAAGCCTGGGTTGCCTGGGTGGCTCAGTCAGTTAAGCAGCTGCCTTTGGCTCGGTCATGATCCCAGAGTCCTGCTTCTCCCTCTCCCTGTCTGCCGCTCTCCCTGCTTGTGCTCTGTCAAAAAATTAAACCTTAAAAAAAAAAAAAGCATAAAACAAGCATAATAAAATGTTAAAATAGAATCTAGGCAATAGGTGAATAGACGTTCACTGCAAAATTCTTGACTGTTGTGAAAATATTCATTTTTTTAAAAAGGGGTTTTTGTGCCATGTTAGAATTTGGCTTTAATCCTTCAGTTAATAAAAAGTCCTCAAAGGGAGGGGGTACCTGGGTGGCTCAGTCTGTTAAGTATCTGACTCCTGATTTCGGCTCAAGTCACCATGTGAGGGCTATGAGATCGAGCCTCGTGTTGGGCTCTGCACTTAGTAGAGTCTGCTTGTCCCTCTCTCTTCCTTCCTCCTCTAACACACATGCATGCTCTCTCTCTCCCAAATGAATAATTTTCTTCAAGAAATTTTTTTTTTTAAGTTCTCCAAGAGAAACAGAAGCACCTAACTCTGTAAGGAGGAATCACTCAAGGTTTAAAGAGGTATCCAATGAGAGAATGTAGCTACAAATGACAAGGGAACATCATATGCAAAAGCAATCCCACTGAAAATATCTAAAAATTCTGGTGTGTTTTCAATATATTCAAAGAAATGAAAAAAAGGATGAAAGGGAGTAAAAGAGAAGAGAGGAAAGTTCCGCTAAAGTGAGAAATCAAGTAAGTCAGGGAGGAAAGCTCCCCCAGAAAAGTTTAACCTTCCCTTCACCTTCCCCAAACTCAGTGTTTGCTTTAAAGGCCTTCCAACTGACTGGATGCAGCCCACCCACATCACTGAGAGTAATCTTTACTTAAAATCAACTGATTGTAGATGTTGACCACATTTATATAATACCTCCACAGAAACACCTAGATTAGCATTTGATAAGATATGATAGCCTAGCCAAGTTCACACATAAAACTAACCATCACAGATGAGGAGGCCACAACTATAACAGAGCATGACTCACTTTTTAGACTTATTTTGACCAGATTCCAATTCAATTAATATTTATTGAGCACCTTGTATTTGCCAGGCACTTCACCTCACTGTGCACTTTCACACATATCATGCCATTTAATTCTCACAACCCTCTTGGATATCATTATTCTCATGTTATAGAAAATAACCCGATACAAAGAATGACTAGGTGATTTGCCCAAAGTCACAACATTCAACTAAGCAAAGTTCAAATAAGAACCATGAACCTTCCCCACAGTAAATATGTAGGACTTTTGTGTCACTATTAACTGCTTCTGCTGTCTCTTTTGGGCTCTATCATTTTGTTGGGTCCTAAAATGTTTCTCCATGCCTCTACTTCTTTTAAAATGGTCTTCTGCACTACCTAAAACTCTCCAGGTCAGGTTTTTATCCCCACTAATGGGGAAACAGTTGGCAAAGGAACAGGGTAAACCCAAAATCAACAGAACAACTTAAAAATTGAATCTGAGCTAATAATGCACTGGACAAGACTTTATTTTCTTTAAAATTTTATTTATTTGTCAGAGAGAGAGAGAAGAGAGTCAGGCAGAGTTCGGAGAAGCAGGCTCCCCGCTGAGCAAGGAGCCAGATGCTGGATTCTATCCCATTATCCCTGGGATCGAGACCCTTGCTGAAGGCAGATGCTTAAGCGACTGTGCCACCCAGGGGTCCCAAGACTTTCATTTAAATATTCACTATTCTATGTATTCTGGCTTAGTAAAGTTCCCCAAATTACCATTTGAGGTATTCATTCTTCTTATTTACCCATATACCAATTATTGTTCCATTAAAAAAAAAATCTATCATTTCTTCCAATATGTGCTACCAAATGACAATTCTTCCTAGTTAATATCTTGGACAATACAGGTAAATACTAAGCCAAGAAGAGACTTCAAAATGCTCTTTGCCTTCAAGTATTACTAAACTCTAAGGAGTAACTATACACTGAAGTCTGAAAAGTGGTTTGAGAGGCACCTCAGTGGTGCAGTTAAGCATCTGACTAAGGATGTGGGCTCAGGTCATGAGATTGAATCCTGCATCAGGCTCTGTGCTCAAAGGGGAGTCTGCTTGAGATTCTCTCCCTCTCCCTTTGCCCCTCCCTCCACCACCCTTGCACGCTCTCTCTCTAAAAATAAATAAGTAAATAAAATCTTTTTTAAAAAACTTAAGGCAAAAACTGGTGATTATTCACTGCACTCTGTATTCAGTTCATGTACAGACAGCCAAATGTGTAGCTGAGTTGCCTCCTTGTCTCCTGGTAATGAACATATTTTATATTTTACATTTTACAAAAATGAATAAGCAAAAGAGGGAAATAGCCAAAAAAGATGAAAGTATAGCAAAGAAACAAAAAGCGATAATGTTGGAAGTGAAATTCCAATCAAACAGAGTTATCAAAGAAATAGCTGACAATGACAATGTTGACTGCTGCCATTCGAGGGACTCTAAATATACAGGCAGACTAACTTAGTGAAGACAAACTTGTCAACATAAATGAAAAAAGTGGTTGTGAGAAAAGTGTGAAGATGGACCAGAAGAAATGACGCCAGCAAAAAACTCTGCATTAGAAGAACTCTCAGAGATATTTCACAATACTGAAAGTGCAAAGAGTAAAATGTTGAAGCTGAACCAAACTTAGAAAGGACTATGACGATTCATCAGGGCATAGAAAAATCATTCATTCCATGTCATATATTACATGACAAGAAAGAAGCGCTGTTCAAACTACTTTTGATAAGTTCTTGTACAAAGAAATAACACATTTTAATTCTCAGTAATTTTAATGTCTTAAATTACAGAGTATTAAATAATAATTTTGCTATTTTTTTCATTTCTCTAATTTGTAACCAACAATAAGAGGGTTTATGGTGTTTGACAAAAAATTTTGAAGGTCACAGAACAACTGTAACTTTTCCCATTGATTATTAAGACTACTTTGCCAGGGAGCACCTGCGTGGCTCAGTCATTAAGTGTCTGCCTCTGGCTCATGTCACTCTCCCAGAGTCCTGGGATCAAGCCCCATATCCAGCTCCCTGCTCAGCAGGGAGTCTGCTTCTCCCCCTCCAGCTCCCTCATGCTTGTGTTCCCTCTCTCCCTATCTCTCTCCATCATAAATAAAATCTTAAAAAAAAAAAAAAAAAAAACACAAGACTAATTTGCCAGTTTTTAACTTGCATGGTCACTACCATGAAGAGTGAGGACTACCTGTACCTATAACTTCTGCCACACCGAGGGACATATTATTTCACAACTATAATTAAGAAAAAACCTCTACCTTTTCCCCTGTCCTTACAATCTGCTCAAGCAAAAAAGGAATTTGGAAAAAAAGAGAAGAAGAAGAAAAAGAAGAATTTGAACTGATCTTGGGTGATATTAAAAAGGCAAATTTTCAAGTATTTCAGTGACAGAACTGCTGCCACATCTGAACATGCAATTATGGAAATTCATCTTTTTATTATTCAAAATATATAGAGCCTAGTGCTAAAAAATAGGATTCTTGAATAATTATTCAATTTGTCCTTTGTGATAATATACTATTTCGCCTATCATTATCCCTTACATACAGGGACAAAACAATGAAAATGTGATAGAATATGGCATATAGTAGCTTTAGAATCAGACCTCAACCTGAATACTATCCCTATACCACATTTTGCAACCTTAGGTAAAAAATCAAAGAGGGGCGTCTGGGTGGCCTAGTCAGTTGAGCTACAGACTCTTGATTTA
Source organism: Procyon lotor (assembly GCA_028646535.1). Lineage (NCBI taxonomy): Eukaryota > Metazoa > Chordata > Mammalia > Carnivora > Procyonidae > Procyon > Procyon lotor. The sequence continues at coordinate 20,322 of JAQQSY010000114.1, forward strand.
TTGATTTCAGCTCCGGTCATGATCTCAAGGTCTGAGACTGAGCACCTCCCATTCCAAGCTAAACAGGGAGTCTACTTAAGATTCTCTCTCTCTCCCTCCCCCTTTTTCCATCCCCCCACTCCCCACATGCAAGTGAGCGCTCACTTGCTCTCTCTGTTACACGCTCTCTCTAAAATAATAAATAAATCTTTAAAAGAAAAAAAAGAATGAAAGAGAGAAGATAGATGAAGTGTTTAGCAAAGTGTGGCACACAGTAAGCACTTAAATATGCCTATTATCTCCATTCTTTAATATTTCTATCATTACTATAAAGATAACAGTGATAAAACTACATTTTTTTAAAGATTTTATTTATTTATCTGAGAGACAGCGAGATAGTGAATGAGAAAGCATGAGCAGTGGGGAGAGGGAGAAGCAGACTGCCCGCTGAGCAGGAAGCCAGACAGGAGGATCGATCCCAGGACCCCGGAATCATGACCTGAGTCAAAGACAGACGCTACAACAAACTGAGCCACTCAGGGACCCAAAACTACATTTGTTTTAAACACACCATTATTAACCAGGACATTTTTCAAAGATCAAGTTGTCTTACTCCAAAATATAATAGATACCCACCGCCTCCTGGGTAAGAAGACTTGACGTCAACTTCCTCCCGATTATCTTCTCCCAAGGTACACGTGTAAAGGACAACCAACATTCACTTACCCTCTTCTTGCGCCCCGATTCCTATGTCAAAACCCTCCCTGCAGTCTGCTCAGTTTCCTCCTCTGAAGATGGTAAGACCAAAAGCCATTTCCCATTTCTCAGAGCTATCTGGCAGAACAGTAGTATCTTGCACTCTCACAGCTCACATGACTTAACTGTCAGTTTTCTCTTGATTCTAATCCTTGGTTCTAAACTAAGAGTCATTATTACCTATACCCACCCATAAATATGCAAAGGACCTAAAGGCCAACTAAAGCCAATCCCTTTTTTTTACTAAACAATTAATTCCCCATAAAATATTCGTGTGAGTTAGCTGACCAATGTCTGTTTCAACACTTTCAGTGACCTCTACCTCTCCTGAATCCATCCCATTATTCTTTGGTTTAAAAGTTTCTTTATGTTGAAGCAAAATCTCGCCTCTACATTTAGTTTCTATCCATACACTCTAATTCCACATTCTAGAGAAATACAGAAAGTTAAACTGCTCTATATGACAGCCCATCCAAAATTTGAAGACCCTCGAGTATCTCTTTACCACGTTACACATTTCCAGTTCAGAAAGCATGGTTTTAAGTCTGTTCCTCTCATGGACCTTTTCAGGACCACGAATGGGCTTGCCAACATGATCTAACAGCAAATTGGTAAAGTGCTTCCTTGCCAACACACGGGCTGCCAAGTAATTACACTACAAATGATCTTTTTGCCCATATACTCCCATTACTACGTAAAAATTAGTACTTTAAACCAGTAGTTCTGGATAAGTGACTCTCAGCCTAAATCATGGTTTAAAAGCAATGGTTTAAAGTCTTGAACACTACAAAGAGTTTGGGTTTGTTTCTGTTTTTTGTTTTTTAATTCAGTCAATTAATGTGAAGAGAATAAGGTAGGATCAACTAGCATGAAACTCTTGCCCCTTTCCTAGAAAGCCAAAAAACGCCTGGGGAAAGGACCCGACAAAGGGTAGGTTAGCAAAGAAGAATTGCTTCGTGCCCTTAGAAAGTGGATCCAATTAAAAGAAGAAATAGCCAAAAAATTCTCTGTACTTTGCCAGAAGCAGGTAGGTACCAGAAGGAGGATCAAATATTGTGCTCTCAAAATTCTTAACCCAAGTAAACTGCATTAAAAAAAAAGTGGCCGATTTTTCCTGTGCTCCCCTAGCCTAGTGGAAATAAGATCTGGCAAAACACACACACACCACCCCACCTCCCCCCCAGATCTGGCGAAACACACACAGACACACACACAGACACACACCCGTAGGGGGCAACTGGGGCCTGTCAGAAGCAACCGGAGAAGGATGTTCCCCAAGTCCTGAGAAGGTGCAATCAGTGGAAGTAGGGTCTTCAGATGAACCCTAACCCTTAGGTAGTCGCAAAGGAGGCACAGTGGCGCAGGGATTTGGTCCCTTGTGCTCTTGAGAGACTGGAACCTTCCCTGGAGGTGACCGAGTAGGTCCCACGAGAATAGACGAAGAGGAAGGAAAAGACCTGGGTTTTCACGGCTGGGGTAAGACTAAGCCAGGACCTGTTCCTTCCTCCTGTGCCCTTAGGCCGAAGGTGGTGGCAGCAACAGTAGGAGCAGGTGTCCCGGGCCCTCATTCCAACGAGCAGAGTCCTCCACTCTCCCAACCTCCTCTCGGGCCGCCCCAGCCAGCCCTACTCCTCCCCTCTGGCAGGAATTTTCACCCCAGCCCTACTCTTCAGGCCTCCCTTCAGGTCCAGCGGGGGCTCCCCACTTCTCTTCCACTCCCCCAAACTCAACCCCCCCAAACCGTCCGGACCCCGGCACGGCTCACCCGACACACTGGATTCCCCCATCCGCTCCCTTCCTCAGCAGCGCTCCCATTCCCGCCCCCAGGCCAGGGCTCCCCACTCCACCTCCCCGGCCAGGCCTGGTGCCTCCCCGGGCGGCCAGGTCCTCCCTCCGCCTTCTCACGCGGCGTCTCCCCTCAGACCGGCGCCCTCCCTCCCTGCCTCCCGCCTCAGGCCCGGGCGCCGGCGCCCGCACTCACAGAACTCGGCGATGTACCAGGTCACCGCGTAGTTCTCCTCGCACCAGTCCAGCGTGGACGTCGTGGGACCCCAGTAGCCCTCGCGGTCCGCGGCCGGAGCCATCGCGCACGCTGCCGCCGCCGCCGCCGCCGCCCAGGCGCTCCTCCGCTCGCTGCGCTCGGCTCGGCAGGCCCCCAGGCCGGCTCGGGCCCTTCTCGCGCGCTCACCGCACTCCCCGCCCGCACGCCTCCCCCGAGGGGCGGGGCCGGCGCCGTCAGCGGCAGTGCCCGGCGGGAAGACCCCGCCCACCGGCGCCGCCAGGCCGCCCGCACCCGGCCGCCGCCCCGCCCACCCCGAGGGCGCTGGGGTTTTCCTCCAGCCCCCTTCTTCCCAGGGCAGGGCGGGGATCTGGCCGCGGCGGCGACGGTTCCCCGGCTGCCAGTCCCACCCAGACACGCCTGGCTGTAGGTTCGGGGCTCCTTGATAACCCTGAGGCGTTTTTCTGTCTGGACGTGTCTGGGCCTCGAAGTCTGTGTCTGTGTGTGTGGTTTGATTTTTAACTAGGGCGGGGTGGGTTGAAGCCTTCAACGTGCCCTGGCTTGATAAAACCCGTGCAGAGATGCACCTTAGTGTCTTGCTGCCCTCGGAGCCCGGAAACAGATCTCTCCCAGCCCACGGGAATTGTAGGAAATAAACAGTGATTTTCTGATAAAGGTAGAGGTAAGTGTCTCTTGGGAACAAAGGGAAAGGGCAACAACCCTGGAGAAAAGAAAAAAAAAGAGGGGCATTGAGATCCTATAAAAGACTGCAGCCAAAGCACTAAAGCAGAGCTTCAGTTTGGGTTCCAATCCCAGAGGCTTCCACAGGCTACCTATAATTTTGCCCTACTGTCCAGGCAACCAACAGCCTCCCCTACTTCCAGCGTCAAAACTCTACACAGCGCTGCCTGAGGGATATTTTTAAAAACACAATGCAACCTTTCCGGCCCCTTGTGTTCAACAACACAAACTTTCCTAGCTCAGAATGTGCTGGGTCCATTCCCACCTCAGCCTTTGTCCCTGCCGTTCAGCTGGGACTGCCTTCCTCTCTTCTCTATTTGGCTAACTCCCACCGGCCCTTTAAAACCCAGCTTCACCCGGCGCCTGGGTTGGTTGAGCCTGTCTGCCTTGGACTGGGGTCCTGATCCCCGGGTGCTCAGCCAGGAGTCTGCTTCTCCTTCTGCCTGCTGCTCCCATGCTTATGCTCTCAGAAATAAATAAAATCTTAAAAAAAAAAAAAATCCAGCTTCCTGAAGCACTTCCTAATTGTTACCCCCAAAATCTCCTTTGCCCTTTGTTCATACCCTCCAGTGATACATCCTGATAAGATAGCTTGCTGTTCATTCTTTATGATCAAGGCACCCAGGACATGCCTGACCATGCAGTTTGAAATGAAGATCAGAGTTAAGGATGACACAATTGCTGTTTTCTAAAGGAACCAGTCAGATAAGACGCAATCACGGGTAAAAGAGAAAACAAGGGGAGGTGTGCCCACAGCCTCTCTGCAAAGTGACCCTACCAGATGGTAGATATAAAATCTTTACTTTCAGGATGGAGAAACCTAGGAAGAGAGGCTATATTAATAGAAATAGCAGGATGTCTGAAAAATTTCTTTCTAACAGGAGACATTGAGCTTCTGCAATGTACCTGGCCCGTGGCTGGGTGCACACTGAAATGAATAGTAAAGATCCAAGAGGGCCATCCCCAGAGAAATAAAAACCATCGAGATGTGGGAAAATTTCTATTTCTAAACATTTTTTAAATCTCAACCTCTGAAATGTTTTGCGTATGTTTTTAATATGTATAATAATCGTGTATATTAACTTTAAATGAATAAATATACATCTGTTTATGTATTAAAGCGAACACGCAGAAATACGTACTCAGTTGGAGTGCCTGGCTGGCTCAGTCAGTAGAGCATGCAACTCTTGATCTTGGGATTGTGAGTGCAAGCTCTATGTTAGGTATAGAATTTACTTAGAAAGAAAATCTTAAACAAAAAACCAACACGATTTGCTGATGAAATTGCAATGAAAACTGCGTAGAGAGCACAAAGATAGAGTGCGATAGTATTTTGCTTGGATTACAAAAAAATTAGGGTGTTCTGGAGCACCTGGCTGGCTCAGTTGGTTAGGCGCCTGCCTTGGGCTCCAGTTATGATCCCGGAGTCCTGGGATAAGCCCTGCATCGGCTCCCTGCTGAGCAGGGAGCCTGCTTCTTCCTCTCCCACTTTCTGCTTGTGCTCGCTCTCTCTCTCTCTCTCTCTCTCTCTCTCTCTCGGTCAAATAAATAAAAATCTTAAAAAAATAAAATAAAATGAGGGTCTTGTGGAAAGAACCCCTGACCCAGCCAAGTGACTGAAGGCAGGAGATGAAGTTTGACTAAATCAATACCCTGCACATTTCATCACGTTTTCATCAACAGTGAAAAAAAAAAATCTACCATGACCAGGACAAAATTTAGGAGAGAAAAATTCACCTGACCAAGAAAACAGGTGCACTGCACTCTATCACTCTCAGAAAACAAAATTGATTTCATAGTACCATCAGCAATGTCTATCTTTCTCTCTTTCTAACAAAATTTTCCCAAGTATAAAAACAATGCATGGAAATGTAAGGGACCTTAAAAAGCCAAAACTATCTTGAAAAAGATCAGAGTTGGAGGACTCACACTTCCCAATTTCAATACTAAAAAGCTACACTAATCAAGGGAGTGTAATACTGGCTTAACGATAAACATGTAGATTAATGGAATAGAATGAAGGGTCCAGACACAAACCCTTAAGTTTTTGGTTAGTTGATTTCCAAAAAGGACGCTAAGACAATTCAATAGGAAAAGAGTAGTCTTTTCAATAAATGGTGCTGTGACAACTGGATACACACATGCAAAAGAATGAAATTAGACTCCTTCCTGCCACAGTAAACTAACTCAAAATGGATCTTAGCGTTACATGTAAGCGCTAAAACTATAAAAGTCTTAGTTTACATAAAAGTAAATTTTTGTAACCTTGGATTAGGAGGAGGTGGTTTCTGATATAAAATAACGAAAGCACAAGCAACGAAAGAAAAAATAGATAACTAGGGCTTCATCAAAATTAAAAAGTTTTTGTTGCAAGTAATACCATCCAGAAAGTGGAAAGACAACTCAAAAATGGGAAGAAATATTTATAAATGATATATTTGATAAGAGATTTGTATTCAGATCTTTTACAACTTAATAAAAACACACCAAAAAAAACAACTAAAAAGGGGCAAATCATATGGCTAGACATTTCTCTAAGGAAGATGAATGCCAATAATCACATGAAAAGATGCTCATGTTTGCCATCAGAGAAATGCAAATCAAAGCCACAATGAGATGCCCCTTCACATACTCTAGGGTGACTATAATAAAAAAAAAATAGTGAATATTATCAAAGACAGAAAAATTGGAACCCTCATGCACTGATGGCATGTAAAATGATAGAACCACTTTGGGAAATAGCTTGGCACTTCTTCAGAATACTCAGCAGAGTTACCATAGGACCTAACAATTCTACTCTTAGCTATATGCCAAGAAATTTGAAAACATGGCCACAAAAAATTGTATAAGAATGTTCATAACAGCTTTATTCATAGTCGCCAAAGAGTGGAAACTGATGATGGATTGATAACATATAGACTATCCATGCAATGGAACATTATTTGACACTATGAAGAAATGAAATACTGATGCGCGATACAATATGAATGAACCTTGAAAACATTATGCTACAACAAAGAAGCCAAACACAAAAGGGACGTATTTATATGGAACATCCAGAATAGGCAAATCTTTAGACAGTAAGTAGAATAAACTAAAGTAGATCGAAAGTAAATCGGTGGTTGAGTGAAACAGGGAATGGGAAGTGATCGTTCATGTGTACGAGGTTTCTTTTGGGACAATGAAGAGTTCTAAAATTAGATGTGGTAGTGGTTGCACAACTCTGAATAGGCAAAGAAATAAAATTATATACTTTATTTTTTTAAGATTTTTTATTTTTTAAAGTAATCTCTATACCCAACATGGGGCTCAAACTCAACCCTGAGATGAAGAGTCTCACGCTTCACAGATTGAGCCAGCCAGGTTCCCCCAAATTATATACTTTGTTTTTTTATTTTTATTTTTTTAAAGATTTTATTTATTTATTTGACAGAGAGGAGAGAGATCACAAGTAGGCAGAGATGCAGGCAGAGAGAGAGGGGGAAGCAGGCTCGGTGGGGCTCGATCCCAGGACCCTGAGATCATGACCTGAACCAAAGTCAGAAACTTAACGAACTGAGCCACCCAGGTAACCCAATAAAGCTGTGTTTTTAAAGAAAGTAAGATATTCTTATATTGGAAAATTTAGAAAACTCCAAAAAAATAAAGGAAATCACTCATAACCCACCAATTAGCAATAACCATTATTAACATCTAAGTATATTTTTTTCCAGCGTTTTATCTATGGGTTTTTTACATGTTGGACTAATATTGCTTTTCTACTTCATATTTCATCAGCATTTCTCATGCCATTAAAAAGTCCTTGTAAACATATTAATAGTTATATCCTATTCGATATTATAGATATACCACAATGTACTTAATTGTCATATTACTAATGTTACTATTCCCTTATTAATGAATATTTATATTCTTTCCAAGCCCTGTATTTGTTTTTCAGCTAACAAATGAGAACCCAAATTTCGGGAGCTCTCTACTAGATTCCTAGTGAAAACCCTTTTAACCAGTTCCCAAGACAAAAAAAATCCAAGCTGTAAGCCATTTTTTCCACACGAGACGTGTTGCACCATTTCATAACTGCAAAGGAAAATTTGAAACCACAGAAACCAACTGTGTAGGCTTACAGATTAAGTGATTTTATGATGTACACGTTACCTCCCAGCCTCTTATAGCAAGGCACATCTGTGGTAGCCTGTCAACACCTACTAGGTCCTGTATGTGGGAATATTAGCACGTCGCCCTCTGGGGGACACAGCCCCAAGTGGGAAGAGCCCCTGCCCCTAGGCGGGCTGGGGGCCCATCTATGCCCCTGCAGCCCCCTGTTTCCCTCCACCATCGCTTCTCTCACATTTCATGGTAGTCTGTTTAAGAATCCATCTTCTAGAGTCAGTCTCTTCTGTCTTGGTATCACCAGTCCCTCGTGGGGCCTGACACAGAACTGGTACTCAAGGAATATTTAAAGAACAAAAATAGTAGGGACGCCTGGGTGGCTCAGTCGTTAAGCGTCTGCCTTCGGCTCAGGTCATGATCCCGGAGTCCTGGGATTGAGTCCTGGGATCGAGTCCTGGGACCGAGCCCTGCATCGAGCCCTGCATCGGGCTCCCTGCATCGGGCTCCCTGCACGGCAGGGAGCCTGCTTCTCCCGCTACCATCCCCTCTGCTTGTGTTCCCTCTCTCGCTGTGTTTCTCTCTGTCAAATAAATGAAATCTTTAAAGGAAAAAAAAAAAAGAACAAAAATAGTAACAATAGTTGTCATTTATGGTACATTTACCATGAGCCAGGTCCTGTTCTGGGTTCTTTATATTACATTAACAGAGTTAAATCTTACACAACCCAATGAGGTTGGGTTGTCTATTCTCTCTTCTCTTTCACAATTAAGGTCATTAAAGTACAAAGAGGTTAAGTTACTTGCCTAAATATATGTAACTCGCTAGTAGCAGAGCCAGGATTTGAATTAAACAGCTAGCTTCAGAGTACAGGTGCTTAACAGCTACATTAACAAACATTGCTAATGAATCTGTAAAATACTGATAGTGAGGGGCGCCTGGGTGGCTCAGTGGGTTAAAGCCTCTGCCTGCGGCTCAGGTTGTGATCTCAGAGTCCTAGGATCGAGCCCCGCATCAGGCTCTCTGCTCAGCAGGGAGCCTGCTTTCCCCTCTCTCTCTGCCTGCCTCTCTGCCTGCTTGTCATCTCTTTCCCTCTGGCAAATAAATAAATAAAATCTTTAAGAAAAAAAAAATACTGATAGTGAAAGCCAAACTCTGAGAATTTTACAGGGACACAAAAGAGCCCCCATGAGGGTAAGCTCCATGAGTACAGGAACTAGGTAACATCACTGTATCGCCAACATACAGCTTGGCACAGAGTGAGTCCTCATCGAATATGTGGCGAATGATCAATATAAAAAAGCCAGGGTAAGAAAAGCTACAAGAGCCTAACAATTTTTTAAATGGCATTACATTTGTTATCTTTCTGTTTAATATAACCAACTGTGCTCATGTTCATTATGGGAAATGTCCAAATATGGATAAAAAAAAGTCTTATGGGGCGCCTGGGTGGCTCAGTGGGTTAAAGCCTCTGCCTTTGGCTCAGGTCATGATCTCAGGGTCCTGGGATCGAGCCCCGCATTGGGCTCTCTGCTCAGCAGGGAGCCTGCTTCCCCCTCTCCCTCTGCCTGCCTCTCTGCCTACTTGTGATCTCTGTCTCTGTCAAATAAATAAATAAAATCTAAAAAAAAAAGTCTTATTATGAAATATACAGTATATAAAAATAATACATAACTGACTATATTAAGAATGATAATGAGGCAGAACCTGATTAAGATAGAACCTATATGAGACCTAGAACATGACTGATGCCTTCAGTCCTGTGTATCCTTCTCCAATCTCATTACTTCTCTCCCTCCAGAAGCAGCCACCTTTCTGAATTTTGACTGATTGGTTTTTCTTAAAGATTATTTATTTATTTTGAGAGAGAGAGAGCATGGGGGTGGGGGGTCAGAGGGAGAGGGAGAGAGAATCCCAAGCAGACTCTGCACTGAGCACAGAGCCCCATGTGGGGCTCGATCTCATGATCCTGAGATCACAACCTGAGCCAAAGGCAGAGGCTTTAACCCACTGAGCCACCCAGGCGCCCCCATTTTCACATTTATTAGATAATGCCAAATCGCTTTCAGAAGTGGTTGTACCAATTTACATTTCCACAATAAAGTTAAATTTCACAATATAAATTGTATTTATACAATAAAAATATAATCCACAATACAAATATATATATAATCATCTGAAATTTCATCACTCAGTAATAAACACTGATACTATTTTGGTATATGATGGGCCAAACATCTTTCTGTGTTTGTATGTGTGTTTTATTAAGACACATACATATGTATGTTTTGTTAAAACGGTTTATTTATTTTTTTAGATTTTATTTATTTATTTATTTATTTATTTGACAGAGAGAAAGGGTGAGAACAAAGGCAGGGAGAAAAAATTCAAAAAGCGGAGGGAAAGGGAGAAGCAGACTCTCCACCAAGCAGAGAGCCTGATATGGGGCTTGATCCCAGGACCCTTGGATTATGACATTAGCTAAAGGCAGACACCTAACCAACTAAGTCACCCAGGCGCCCCTATTAAAATAGAGTTTAAAAACACAAATTATTTTAGAGTCTTCCTTTTTTTTTTTTTATTTAAGAGAGGGAGAGAGACAGGGTGGAGGGAGAAGCAGAGGGAAGAGGGAGAGAATATTAAGCAGACTCCTCGATGAGCAAGGAGCCCAAGGCCAGGCTCGATCACATGTCCCTGAGATCACGACCTGAGCTGAGAGCTCAAACCAAGATTCAGATGCTAAACCAATTGAGCCACCCAGATACCCCTTGGGTTTCTTGTTTTCACTTACAACACATGACAAACATCAAAGAATAAATTTTTATGCACCTACTGATGATTATGCTTCCAGAAACATCACTAGAGTAATCATCACTCTTGATCCCAGACTTGCAGACTCAACTGCTGCCTCTGTAGCTCGACCCCCAGGTCCCACTCTTCAGGCAGAGTTAAGGCTTTCTTTTCCTTGCTCCCTAGCACCCTGTGCATTTCCCACATTTGGCCTCACGGCCTGTTGACTAGCTTGTACCCAGAAGGCAGCTATGAGTTCCTGGAAACAAATGATCACCCATATGCATCTCTGTATTCCCAGGGCCTAGCACCAGAACTGGCATGTGAACAAGTCCACACATACTTCTCAGATTAAGTAAAACATCCACTTGTATGAAGCTCAGTCAGTGGAGTGTGTGACTTTTGATCCTGGGGTTGTGAGTTCGAGCCCCATGTTGGGTGTGGAGATTACTTAAAAATAAAATCTTTAAAAAAAAAATGAAGAAGTAACAGTACTCACTTCATGTTTGGATTAAATGAAAAAGATGGCTGCAAAATACAGTGCCTGGGACATGAAATGAGATCAAAACGCTTCATGGTATTGTGGTATTATTATCACTTTGAAGGAAGAAGAAAGCCTCCTCAGTGAAGCTCGGGGCATCATCTTGCCCACCATGCATGAGAGAGATGGTGGAGAGAATATCTGGGCCTGATTTTCCTGAAAGGCCTGTTTTCTAAACTAAGCTGAAACTTGGGTTACAGAGGACAAAAAAGAAGGCTCTGCACCTAGCATGGAGCCCAATCCAGGGCTTGAACTCATGACCTGAGAACAAACCTTGAGCTGAAATCAACTGTCAAATGCTTAATGGACCAAGCCAACCAGGTCCTTCAAAGCCAATTTTTGTTATCTTGAACTAAATAAGCTTTTTTGGCCCCTAGTTTCTCAGCATTTCCCCTCACTGCTCTCTGGCCCCCTTATCTTAGCCAGAAGCCGTCTCCTACCATGTCTTCTGCACTATTCTAGATAATAGAAAAAGAGGAAAAGACAATTTTCAAGGATCAAAATGAAATGTAATAACTATAATAGCTAACACTTACATAAGACTCAGTTCCTGACACTGTTCTGAGTACTCTTCAGTATCACCTTTTAAAATCTTTCTAACAACCCCAAGAATGAAGGTTACCTTTAGCCCTCATTTACCGATAACGAAACTGACACAGTGAGATGATATGTTTCACCCAAGGCTGTCCAGCTAATAAGTGGCTGAGCAGAGGCTAGAATCCAGGCAGTCTGGTGCCAGAGGCCATGTTCTTAACTATTGTGGCCCGTTAGCCCCGAGGAGTTCAGGAGAAGGGGCCTGTGTAGGACAGAGGGCTGAAGACCAGCACCAGGCTTGATTTCTCTCGGGACCTGGAGCGTGGGAAATAAAGCTTGAGAGGTCTGCAGGGATAATGCCATCAGGGATGGAAAGGGTTTTTAGGGAAAGAGTGACTTGGGTAAATTTGCAGAGAGGAGGACGGATTGATCGAACTGGGCCAGACTGATCACACGAAGGCTCCTGTAGGGACTGGCAGTGATTTGGTTAGTAGCAATAGTGACAGAGAGGAGGCGACAAATCCACAGATGTTTAAGGGGTTGAGTCAACAGGATTTGGAGAGATACTGGGGAGCGAGATCGGGGGGGGGGGGGGGCAGGATTTGACCACTCTTGGGTTTCCAGCATTCCCAGCTGCCCAAAGGCCAGAAAATCAAGCTGGCTGCTATGGGTTGGATGGGTGTAGTCCTTCAGAGCAAGAGCCAGAGAAAGCATTATTGGGCAAGGAAATAGTCTGCGAGGACTTGAAAGGGCAAGAAAGGGGCGCCGGGGGGCGGGGGAGCCTCAGTCTGTTGAGCGTCTGCCTTTGGCTCCCGTCCCTGGTCTCAGGGTCCTGAGATGGAGCCTGCTTCTCCCTCTCTCTCTGCCTCTCCCCGCTGCTCTTGCTTTCCCACTCTCTCAAATAAATAAATAAAATCTTAAAAAAAAAAAAAAAAGAAGATAAAAATGTGGACGGAATGAGACATTCAGAGTGGCTGACCAGTGTACAGAGACAGGGGAGAGGTGAGGACATGTATCAGGTGATTCCATCACCTCCCATTCCATCGGAGATGAGGATGGAAAGAGTGAGGCCTAATATACTGAGATAAGGTGTTTGGGTTTTGTCCTAGAGACAACGGAAGTGTTCAAGAAAGAGAAAAACATGTTTCCATGTGTTAGGGAAAATAGATTTCTGGTTTTTGGATTTTTTTTTTTTTTTTTTTTTTTTTTTTTTTTTTTTTGGTAGGGCGCAGGACAGGGAGAAGAGAGGAATCAGGAAAATTAGCCTGGTCAACCTTCTATTTAATTAGGAGACCGTGGCAAATTATCTGGGCAAATGATAAGACCGTCAGATTAAATTATAATACAGGTCCTGGGAAGTCCTCATACCAGTCTTTCCAAAAGGAACTCCAAGGGCACTTGCTTCATGGAAAACAGAGAATGGAGGTTTACCAAGTCACCTCTTGAGCACCAAACAGGCCACGCCCTGGGAGGTAAGTCGCCACCCAAGCACCGTCACTGCCCTTGGGTCATTGCCTTGCCTTTGTAAAGTTGTTACAAAATAAATGTCATGGGGTTGGGTAGTAGTTGAATAGCCCTAAATTGATTGTTTTGTGTTGAATGAGGCTATGGAAACATCAACAATAAAAAAGTAACGTAAAGATACTTTCCTGGTGAACAAGAATTCCTCCTTTCAACCAGTGTCTACAAATTGAGCCGCTGTTTTTCAACTTAGAAGAATCATTTACATTTGTACCTATTCAGGTGCTAGTTTTCTTGTAACCACCCAAATACTGTCGTTTACCATCTGGATGCTGACCCAAATCTCTAACCGAGATCTGTCTGCAGAGCTTTAGCCCTGGAGCCTTTAGCCCTAATCACTTAGGATCGTGTTTTGCTGCAGGTGGCAGAAAACCGATCCCAGTGGCTTAACTAAGTTAAGGTTTATTTTTCTCACATTGTGGACAGCCCAGGGCCATATAACAGCTCCACAATGCCAAAATCCTGTTTTTCTTCTCTGCTTTCCTTAGTAAGCTAAGAGCCTTCTTCCTCATGGTCACAAAAGGGCTGCATATTGTCCAAGCATCACTACGCTGTTTAGGCAAGAAGAAGGAAGGACAAGAGTAAAAGGCAAATGCCACCTGGACCTGTCCGTTGTTATCAGGAAAACAATAGCTTTTCTGGAACCTCCATCCAGTGATGTCCACTTGGAGTTTATTGGGAGGAGCTGGATCTCATGACCAACTATCAAGTCTGGGAAAACTGGCAAGAGAGTCTAGAAGGGTAGATGTTTTAACTAGGCACATCACTGTCCCAAAGTTGGCTTCTGTTAGGGAAGAAGGGAAAGAAGATGTTAAGTGGGCAACCAGCAGGATACCCCATAGACCTGCATTTCAAGCTGTCTTCTGGACAGCTCTCTATATTTCAGGAGGATCTCAGATTTAGTGTGTCATAAGGTGATCTCATCGTTTTCCCTCCAAATTGGTTTCTTTTCCAGTGGTTTCTTACTACAGTGAAATTTACAACCACTGACCCAATTTGCTAAAGAAAGAAGCCTTGACTTCTCCCTATCCCCATCCAGCCATATCCAATCAGTTATCACTGCTGTGGGCTCTTCGGTCTGTCCACCTCTCTCCTTTTCTCACTGTCATTGTCTCTGTCCAGGTCCTCATTGCCTGTGCCCTCCCTCAGAGCCCTGAGGAAACCCTTGCCCCTTTCCAGTCCCACTGCTATTCTCTCCGCTGCGGCTGCCAGAGGGCTCTTTCTTACATTCAAAACTATCAGTGCCTTCCTCTGAATCATCACTCAAATTTCAGTGATTTTCCACTCCCTGTGGGGAAAAAGTCCAAACTCCTCGATGTGACTGACAAAGTTCTCTGTGACCTGGACCCTACCCACCTCTCCGGCCTTATTGCCACATCCCATTCTCCGGTCACACTGAAATCCTTTTTTTTTTTTTTTAACATTTTATTTATTTATTTATTTGACAGAGGGAGAGAGAGAGAGCACAGATAGGCAGAGCGGCAGGCGGAGGGAGAAGCAGGCTCCCCGATGAGCAGAGAGCCCGATGCGGGGCTCGATCCCAGGACCCTGAGATCATGACCTGAGCCAAAGGCAGACGCTTAATAGACTGAGCCACTCTGACGCTCCCAAAATACTTTAAATACTTTTCACTAGAAGAGTCACTTCTCTCACAGCTGGGTTTTGTGGACATCTTCCCTTCTCTTCCTGTCCACTCAGCTAATTTCTTATCTTTCAGGTCTGAGACCACTCCAGGCTTCCTCCAGAAATTCTTCCCAGCCCGGCCCTTGTAATTCCTATCATTCTGCAGCGTAGCCGTTTGTTTGTCTTCCTCTTCAGCTAGATCAGCGGCTCTAAAACTTATGAGAACGCCAGAACTGCTGTTTGTTACATTCCTTCAGAAACCTGCAGGCTCCCCCTTCTCCCCCAGCCCACCAGTCTCTGGGGGCCCAGGAATCTGCATGTCAAGCAGCCCGGGTCATTGTGAGACTGATGGTCCAGGAACCAGATCTTGAGAAACACTGAATCAGACCCTATGCAACCTCAGGGCAGGGAAAGTGTCTTTTGAGCCCCAGCGTGTCCCTAGTGCCAAACACAGGGCTGGGCACAAAGTGGGTCACCTTTCTAGCTCCAATCCTTTGTCCTTCTTCACCTCCACATGGCTCACCCACATAGTAATGGTGATTATTACGTATAGGGTAGCACGGACTCTTGTCAGATAGGCAAACAAAGGAACAAACGAATAAAAGTGATTCTCCTTCAATGCTTCCCCATTGTCTGCGGGTTCGAGTATAAGCTCCCTACCAGACCAGAGATTGGAATCCAGCAATGCCTCGTGTTATCTCTGTTACTTTGAGCAATTTGCTTGGCTCCCTGAACTGAAAAATTAAGCTAATACTTGTACCAACCTCCTAAGGTTGCTTTTATGAGTAAATGAGATAATGAACTTGAAACACTCAGGACAGTGTCTGACACATAGCAAGAACTCAATACAAACTGATCATTTATTATAGTTACTGCGGCTACTACTACTATTTATGGAGTGTCTATTATATGTTAGCCAGGCATTTAAGCAAGCATTTTTTTTTTTCAAAGGTTTTATTTATTTGTCACAGAGAGAAAGAGAGAAAGAGAGCACACAAGCAGGGGGACCGGCAGGCAGAGGCAGAGGGAAAAGCAGATGTGGGGCTTGATCCCAGGACCCTGGGATCAGGACCCCAGCCGAAGACATCCTTAAGCAAGCATTTTTATATGCATTCTTTCATTTAATTCTCTCAGTCTAGCAAAGAAAGATCATTTTTCCACTTCGCAGATTAAAATACCAAGGCTTAGGGGTACCTGGGTGGCTCAGGTAGTTGGGCATCTGCCTTTGGCTGGGGTCATGATCCCGTGATCCCATGTCGGGCACCTTGCTCAGCAGGGACCCTGTTTCTCCCTTTGCCTGCTGCTCCCCCTGCTTGTGTGCTCTCTCTCTCTCTCTCTGACAAATAAATAAATAAAATCTTTAAAAATAAAATAAAAATACCAACGCTTGTCTTTGTTCTAAGGGGTTCCTAGATGCCTTGAGCGGACAGGTACACCAGACCACAATCCTCAATAAAAACCCCGCGACCCCTGAACAAAGACCAGACATTCTCCTTTCCTTTACTGGGTCTCTCAGACACTATCTGTACCTGTACTTTCTCTCTATACCTACCATATTCTCTGCTCTCACTTCCTCTGCCGGCTGGTGCTTCATTCCCATCCTGCCCGTGCAGTCAGGGTTCCTCTTGACTAGTCCTGGGGGACCCCCTCTGGGCCCCAGGACCTGGCCTGCCCCCATCATTCGCACTTAGTTAAGTCTTCAGAAATGGACTGATTGACCATTCATCGGGCAGGGAATCGTTTCTGAGATGAAAAACAGCTATTAAAAAAAAATGTCCCTTGAGCCCCAGCTAGCTGGAAATAAACCCTCTTGCTCTTGCAAAAAAAAAAAAAAAAAAATGTCCCTTGGGTGTGATGGGGGCTTCAAGGAACCACAGACTCCTCTGTAGCCGGGTAGCTGGTGGGTGGGGGAAGGAGTTCAGTATGAGAGAAGGAAGGCTGACACCATGCTCTGTAGCTAAAGCAAGCCACATCAGGCTATGGGCAAACCCAAACATACATGCTCTTAAAAGTCTCAGAGAAGGCAAGCAACCAACCAGAGGAAAATAAAGAACTGTGCCCAGGAACGAGGAAATTAATATGCATTTGTCCTTTGTGCTGAGTCCAGTGTCCTCATCTTCTGCGGGTGAGCAACCCCCTGCATGCACAGACTAATAGTTTAGGGCACAGAACTTGGAGGATTGGATTATTGTCACAGAGGTTAGGGGTAGGGGAAGGAAGGGCTCGGTGGGGCCAGGCGAAGGTCTCAATTTACAGAGCCCTGACTATGCATGAGGCAATTTATACACATTTTTTTCTTCCTTTGACTCTTCGTCACCATGTAAGGTAGACGTTACTGCCTCATTTGCAGATGAAATACTCAGGATTAGGGAAGCTAATGACTTGATTAAGGTCTCACAGTTACTAAGTGACGAGAGGCTGAAATTCAAACTCGAAGGTTGACTTACTCCAAGCTGCCAGCCTTTTCCACGCTGCCATGCCGACTTGCCAACTGCCACGAGGATTTCTGTAGTGGGGAAGCAAGGGCTTTGGCTTCAGAAAAGTTGGATTCGATTCTGGAGACTTCCTGTGTGGCCCAGGGTGAATCATTTGCTATCTCTGGACCTCGGTTTTTCTTATCTGCAAAGTGGGGATCATGACACCTGTAGAACTCGGGTGCTGGGAAGATTAAATGGGTCTGACAGTGCTGCCTCGACTAGAGAGAGCTATGTGAATCTTAGTGCTTGTTATTAGGGGCCAGACTTTCAGGAGGTCTCTGAAGGAGACTATGCCCAGAAAGGTACCAGGTGCATAGTAGGCCCTCTGCTTGAGCCTGTAGAGATGAGATGGAAGGAGTGGCTTGGCTGGCCCAGAACAGGAGGGCTGTGCACAGTATTTGGTACTTTAAAGCAGATCAGTAAACATTAACTGAAATTAATCCAAGTGCAGCAAGGGAAATGGTTTGGGTGAAAATGGATTCTTTCTTTAAATATTTGTTACTCATTCTGTGCAAGGCCCTGAGCTGAGCTCTGGGGAGATAAAGGAGAATAAAACAGGTCGTTTATAACATGAGATAGAGGGGTGCCTGGCTGGCTCAGTCAGTAGAGTGTGTGACTCTTGATCTTGGGGTTGTGGGTTCGAGCCCCACGTCGGGTGTAGAGATTACTTAAAAATAAAATCTTAAAAAAAATTTAAAATAATAACATGAGATAGAAAGTGCTAAATATCACTAGGGAAAACTTCTCTAGAGCCGCTGGGGAAGTAGACATGAAAGACCAGACCCTTGATCAAAGAGCTCCCATCTGGGAGAGGTATATGCTACACCCCAGGCCAAGCAATCAGGTTCATCAGAGTAGGGCAGGGGGGTGGTCAGAGGGGGAGGGAAGACTCTTATAAGGCGGGCAAGAGGCTGAGGGATAGGGAAGGTGGGAAGGAGCGGGTAGGAGATTAAGGCCCTTGGCTCTTTGTTCTAATTCAGCGAGTGGTCAACATCAGTCCGAACAGTGGACAATAGTGGGTTTTAGGGGACAGGGAGGAATGAGGTTGGAAGGGAGGGACTGGTGACATGCTGGGAAGAATGGGATATGGGGGTGTGGGGAACATGAGTAGGAGTTGTCCAGAGAGGAACCCTTTGCTTAGAGAATGGGTCAGATGCTGGGTTTTTCTTCTCACAGACCACTTCATGATAGGGGGAGAGACAATGTATAAAATCTTACACTTCTTATTAGATTCATATCCTTAGTCATTTAAATTTTCTGAACCTCAAGTACTTTATAAAATGAGGCTAATGATTTGTACTTCATAGGATTGTCGTAAAGAATGAATTAGACTGGAATTCCTGGGTGGCTTAGTTGGTCAGTTAAGTGGCTGCCTTTGGCTCAGGTCATGATCCCAGGGTCCTAGGATTGAGCCCAGCATCAGGCTCCCTGCTCGGCGAGGAGCCTGCAGGAGTTTTGTTGTATCATTGTTTTTTATACCTTATGCATATTTTTGTAAGTATTCTTTTTTATATACTTAATGCAATTAAAAAAAAACACAACCTGTCCCATCTAATACCAACAGCTATAAATTACACAATAGTTTTGAAAGGATCAAGGGGTCCCTGGGTGGCTCAGTCAGTTAAGGGTCTGACTCTTGATTTCCACTCAGGTCATGATCTCAGGGTCCTGGGATCGAGCCCCACATTGGGCTCTGTGCTGGGCATGGATCCTGCTTAAGATTCTCCCTCTTGCTCTCCCTCTACAACACTCCCTACTCTGTGCCCCCGTGCTCACATGCACGTGTGCTCTCTCTCTAAAAAAATTTTAAAAAAGTAAATAAAATAAAAGGAAACAAGCAAATTTAGGAATTAGCGTTGAATGATTTGGCTCATTATGAATTCGCTTCTGGCTTATGAACCATTTGGCAAAGTGATGGTTTGAGGAATTATTCATTTGGGCAGCTGGCTCTCTGTGATGTGCTTGATGGAAAATTGGCCTGGAATCCTGTGTTGAGTAAGATCGGGGCTATTAGAAGAAAGCAAGGTGGCCAAGCCAGGAGGAGCCTAGAGGAGGAGGGGAGGTCCGTGGGAGGCCTGGCTGAGTCCTGAAGAATGAGTAAGCACTAGCCAGTTCTGTCTACCCCATTCCTTCATGGCCCCCAGAAATGCCCACTTCTCTCCACTCCCACAGCTAGGTCCAGGCTTCCGGCATCTGGCCCCTGGTCCCCGACTGTGGCGGCCTCCCGATGGGCGTCCTGCGTCCACTCTGACCCCCTTCGGTGCACCACACCAGAGCCAGAGGGAAATTTCTCATATGTGAATCTGATTTATTTTCCCTGCTTGGCCAGCATTCAATGGCTTTCCATGGCTCATAGGGTAACACTCACAATTAACCTCATCGCTTACTGGGACAAAGGAGGGAAGGCACATGAAGCCTCTAGAAAAGTGCCTGGCATGGAGTGTGTGCCACACCACGTTAGTTCTTACCATAGTGACAAGGCTGTTCTCCTTACCTCCCCCTTGTACAACGTGCCCTCTTTCACCTGGGATCTTTCCCCTAATCTCCAAGTACCCCTCACTTATTTTCTTGCCATTCTCAGAAGGCACGATGCTCCTTCCTCCTTCGGGAACTAGCTCTCTGGGACTTAGCCATGTGGTGACTTACCTGTTGCGCGATCTGTCTTGAAACCCGCAGCCGGCTTCCCCGTAGACAAGGTGCTTCTCCAGGGCAGGGACACTCTAATTTCTCTCCCCGTTCTCAGGGCCAAGCACAAAGTGAGCATCAGCAAACTTTGTCAAAGAAAAGAATGGACGCAGTGAGGCTCTGAATAGTGGAAGCCAAATCTAGAGCTTACAGATTTCCTGCCCCTCTGTCATGGTAACAAAGCTGATTTCCCACCGTGCTGGGCTGTCAGCTGCCTTTGTGACCTGGTCACCAGCCCAGCATTCTGGGGGTTGCAGGGGCATTTCCTGAGGACTTTGCCACGAGGAGCAACTCAGCCCAAGCCTGAGCAGGAGTCCCAGGAGAGCTAAAGCTAAAGCTAAAACTAAAGCTAAAGCATCACTTTCCCTAGCAATTGGCAAGCTTGCAGAGAAGAGGCAAGAGACTGTCAACCTTGCTCAGATCTTGGAAGTTGCCCGGTGCCGTTCCACAGTTGCCTTCCCTGTCTTCAGAGATGGACTGATGGACCGTTTGTGTCTATGGTGCCCCTCGTTCATGGGTCGCCCCCATGTGTGAGCCCCGTGTGAGCCAGGAGCCACTCAGAGCTCAGTGCTCCAGGGGAGGAAACAAGGCAGGTACGAGCACCATTTCCATCAACATGGGTTACCAACGGCCCCCACAGGGATCTGACCAGTACCGTAGCTGTCTTGAAGGAGTATCTGGCACACAGAGAATGCCCAGGGTTTGTAGGGCAAATGTATGGTAAGGGCAGGGGTGGGGGGGGAGCTCACCTATCAGCTGTTTCCTCCTGCACGGATGAAGCTTTTAGCAGAGCAAGGTTTGGAGGCATGAGCAGCTGTTTATCACGTGACAGGGACAGGAAGGGCAGGTGGGGTGTCATTTGAAGGAGAGGGAACAGCATATGCTAAGACACAGAGGCCTGAAGCAGCACAGGGTTGCTGTGGTATGATAAGCACGTCTAGAGGAGCACAAGGAAGTGTGGAGGAGGGCTCGGGGCATGGGGGAGCCAAAGATTAGGCTGAAGAGGAAGGCAGCTTTATGCCGAAGCCATGGGGAGGCTAATAAAAGGTTTTCAGCCCGGGAAAGGCATGATGAGATTTTCGTTTTAGCAAGGGCACTCTGGCAGTCCGTATGGGGCTTAGAAGGAAGCAAGAGAGACAGCAGGAGGCTGTCATATCGGTCCCAGGGGGAGAGGACTCAGTCTAACTTAGGGAACTTAGGGCTGAGGACGAGAGACTGAGTCAAGGCACCTTTGCACACTAGAATGGGCAAGACTAGGGGACTCACCTGTCAACGATGTATTATGCTCCTTCTGAATGTTTAAGAAAGCATGTACACAGGGTGCCTGGGTGGCTCAGTTGTTAAGCGCCTGCCTTCAGCTCAGGTCATGATCCCAGGGTCCTGGGATGGAGCCCCGCATTGGGCTCCCAGCTCAGCAAGAAGCCTGCTTCTCCTTCTCCCACTCCCTCTTCTTGTGTTCCCTCTCTCACTGTGTGTCTGTCAAATAAATAAATAAAATCTTAAAAAAAAAAAAAAGAAAAAAAGCATGTACATGTGTGAGAGAGGAGAGTTATGGCTATGAAGGAGGCCCATCGTTACCCTTACAGGGGCGAGGCCAACACACAGCTGTTCCTCCCATTGATGGAGGACCCACTTGGCTCATGCACACAGATGAGCTCTGTACAAGGTCCACAGCAGCACAGGCCAAAGAGCAGTACTATGGGGGCGTGGGGGTGTGGGGGCGCTCTAGCAACAGGTGCGGGAAGGACAACACTAGCTTGTGGGCTGTGTGTGTGTGTGTGTGTGTGTGTGTGTGTGTGTGTGTGTCTAAGGCTAGGGAGAGAGAGAGGACCTGACGAGGGCAGCCAGGGGTGGGCTATGGTGAGCCTCCACCACCAGCCTAAAGAGCAGGGATGGGTTGGGTCAGCCTTAGAAGGTCACCACAGGTTCTGTGCAAGGCAAGGGGCGTGGTCTGAGCTGTACTGTAGGAAGATCAGCCTTGTACTGTGTTCAGTGCAGCTGGAGGAATCTTTCCAGAGCGGAGAGATCAGTAGGTGGTCCTTGGCAGAGCCACCAGGAGAGATGATGAGGCTCCGGGCAAGTTTTCTAGAAAAGAATGAAACCCAGGGGACAGATGTGTGAAATATTGCCAAGGCAGCCTACGTAAGTAAGAGTCCACAAGTGTTTATTGTCTGTTTGCTGCTTATTGTCCATCCACAGGGCCAAGCTCTGTGCTAGGCACGGAGCGTGTGGGCAGCTTCAGGCCCAGTTAACAAGGATCCCTGGCTGGGCATGCTTGCTGAGCTCACAGGCCAGGAGGGAGAAGAAAGGAAACATTTGTTGCCTTTTAGTCAGTGCCAGGTCCTGTGCCAAACACTTGATAGAAATAATCTCACTTAATCTCAAAGCTATCCTCCAACGGGGCAAGTAAGATGACCTTCCTTTTTGGATTTGGAAACAGAGTGTAAAGGGTGAAGTGACTTGCCCAAGTTCATGCCGCTAATTAGGGGAACCCTCCAAAGACAGGGCATTGACTCCAATACCAGGAGTCACCACAGAAGCCATCTAGACCTTTCTTGGGTTAATTTCCCTCACTGCATATGTAGATATCAGTAATAACATCAATGACTAGTAGTTGGGAGTTACCAAGAATTGTTCCGAGCACTACATATATCCTGACTAATCTAATACTTGCAACCACCCTGCGAGTTAGATGATATTATTATCTGCATTATATAAACAATGAAACTGACACAAAGAGGCTGATAACTTATCCAAGTTCTAACCACTGGCAAGTGGAAAAGATGGGTTTTCTACCTAGGCAGTCTGGTTCATAAGCCCATGATCCTAACCAATTTGCCATACCTCGGTGATAACGAGATAACTCTAAGAGGCAAAAAGCAAGTCACCTGGTCTGCTTGCTTGCACGATTTTATATCTACACATGTTTATTCCCTCAGCAGTTATTGAGGGTTTTTTTTTTTTTTTCCCACTAGAGCTTATGTTTAACACACCAAGGGTCCAGGGCTCCCCGACAAGAGCCTGCCCTCACATCTGGTGGGGACACACAGAAATGAACAGTTACAGGGAGCTGCAGAGAAGCCATCAGAGGGTTTAGGCAAAGGTCCGACATGATCTAAACTAAATTTCAACATGCTCATTCTGCCTGCAGTGTAGACAATAAACTTTAGGAGGGTAAGGGTGAGAGTCAGAAGACCAGCAAAGGTTGGTGTAATCGATCAGGACAGAGACACGACGGTGGCCTGGGCAGTTCCATTACAACCAGGCTGTCACTGGATTGGCCAAGAGCTCTGATTTATCACGCTGGGGAGTAGGGAGACCATGGTCTTCCGATAACTCTTGGCTTCTCCACCAGCTGACTTTGTTGGGTCTCCAGAAAGGTCTTTTCAGCTGGACCAATGTGAGATGCTTGGGTCCGAGAGTCTCTAAGGTTGAATGTCATGACCCTGCTGACCTTCTGCCAGTAACTTTGCCTAGCCATTTAAACTATGTACCGGGGCCTCAAGGCACCATCTTCCACTTTGTTTTCTGCCACTTTCCCAGTTGTTGGTCTATTCTAGCCACACTGGCTTCCTTTTTGTTCCTCAGATAGTCAAACTTGTCCCTACTTCAGTGCCTTTTCACTTATTGTTCCCTCAGCCTACGAAGCACTTTCCCTTGATCATCACATGGCTGGTCCTTCTCAGCCTGATCTCAGCTCAAATGTCATCTCAGAGAGGCCATTTCTAACGACCTTGACTTAGGTAGACCTGCAATGTGCCATATCGTTTCTCCTAGTTTACATTTCTCCTAGAACTTACAATAAACTGAAATCATCTTATTTAGCTGTTTGTGTCTTTTCTGTCTATCTTCCCAACACAATGTCAGTTCACGAGAGCAGAGACCTCATTTCTCTTTGTTCATGACACTTACCCAGTGCTTCCAACAGTGTATGGTCTGTTCATAGACACTTAAAAAAAATATCTGTTGAACAAATGAGTGAACGAATGGATAGAGGAATGAATGAGCCATCTTTCAGCTTTTTCTAACATACAAGCTAGAACAGGACATTCATTTTCTGAATCAGAATCCTTTTTCTTTCCTTTTTTTTTTTTTTTAAGATTTTATTTACTTTGAGAGAGAGAGCGAGAGTGTGTGAGAGAGAGAGCACAAGCCAGGGGGAGAGGCAGAGGGAGAAGACAACTCCCTGCTAAGCAGGGAGCCCAACATGGGGCTCGTTCTCAGGACCCCAGGATCATGACCCGAGCCAAAGGCAGATACTTAATTGACCGAGCCACCCAGGTGCCCTAGAATCCTTTTTTCATTTAAATGACTAAGACACAGATCTAAGGGAGGAGATGAATATACATTCTCCTGAATTGTTATTTTCTTAACTCTTGGCATCATAGACTGTTCAGGTTGGGTGGGAACCGTCTTAATCTTTAGTCAGGCAGACCTGGGTTCCAATGCCAGCTCTGTGGCTTGCTGGCTCCATGAGCACATGTAAGTCAACTTAAACTTAACCTCTTTTTTTTTTTAAGTAATTTTTTTTTTTTTTTAGATTTTATTTATTTTACAGAGAGAGAGACGTCACAAGTAGGCAGAGAGGCAGGCAGAGAGAGATGGGGGAGCAGGCTCCCCGCTGAGCAGAGAGTCTGATGCAGGGCTCAATCCCAGGACCCTGGGATCATGACCTGAGCTGAAGGCAGAGGCTTAACCCACTGAACCACCCAGGTGCCCCCACCTTTTTTTTTTTTTTGAGAAAGAGAAAAAGAGAGGGAGCATGAGCAGGTGGGGGGGGCAGAGGGAGAGAGAGAATCTTAATTTTTTTTTAAAGATTTTATTTATTTGACAAAGAGAGACACAGCGAGAGAGGGAACACAAGCAGTGCGAGTGGGAGAGAGGGAGGAGCAGGCCTCCAGGCGAGCAGGGAGCCTGATGTGGGGCTTGATCCCAGGACCCTGGGATCATGACCCGAGCCGAAAGCAGA
>JAQQSY010000115.1:0-44531 GCA_028646535.1 Procyon lotor
GGGTCTTGGGAGGAGCCTGGCCTGGCCTCTTTTTGCTCCATGCTGGGTCTTGCTCTTGGCAGAAAGGGAGGTGCCTTGAATGTCCCATGGCTGCTGGCGGCCGGCCCCGTCTGTGGCCCCCCAGCCCTGGGCTGGCCCTCGGGGGCCCTTCCCTCCGCCTGGGTGTGGTCGCGCCCTTCTCCAGCGTGCCGGCTCTGCCCTGTGTGAACCACACGGTCTCCAGCCTCCTCCGTGTGGCTTGGGCTCCTCCCTGTCCCTGATCGCTCAGCTGGTAGGGCACACATGGCCCACACTGGGGCAGTGGTGGCACCCCCCTAGGCAGACCTTCGGGTGACCGCTGGGGTGATTGTGTGTGTCAGAGCCTCAGACTGGGGACCGTGGGGGCGTCCGTATCTTTCACTTAACCTCACCTTCCAAGGTGACCACTGCTGACCTCGCGTCCCGTGATGGCGCATCTGTGTTGCGGCCGGTCAGCACCACCCTGGTGTTGGATGAGCTCGTCCTGGGCCTCAGCTGCTGCAGCCTGAGGGACGGCTCTCTGCAGGTGTCCCCAAGCCCCGGGAGGGTGGCTGTCCACACACTTCTGAACTGGGCAGGCTGCTCTGTGCTGGCTCAGCTCTCACAGGCTCACCCCTGCCCACCTGGGCGGGGACACCGTGCATCTCGGGCTGGTGTCCCGTGGGGGGCGGGCTCTGATCAGTGAGTCACAGTGCTAGGGGGACACGGCTGGGTACAGGCCACCTGGAGATGCTCTGCGGTGGGCCCCGAGAGGGAGTGGGGGCTGGGGAGCCTCCTGCGCTCTGCAGTGGCCCCAGCCCTCCCCCGCTGCCCCTGCTCCAGGCTGGGTGTGCTTGGCTGGGGGGCCACCTTGGCTGGGGGCCTGTCCTGGGCTGTGGGCTCTGGGGACCTAGCTTTCAGCTAGTTAGCTAACTTTCCACTGGGGTCCCCATGGGGGTCCTGGGCGGGCTGGCGGTCCTGCAGGGCGGGGTCCCCGTGGGGGTCCTGGGCCGGGCAGCGGTCCTCCAGGGCAGGCAGGTTCTTGCTGGATGCCTGCTCAGGCTTTAATGTAACTTGGAGGTGGTCTCACTTTGGGAGGGTGCTGGGGACCGGCGTCGTGTGCAGCCCCTTTCCACCGGCTCTGGTAGGAAAGGAGTGAGCGCCATGTGTTTACAAACACAGCGCTTGTGTGATGGTGCGTCCAGGGCAGGATGATGAGCTCATTTGTGGGTGCGTTTGCTTTGTGGGTGTGAGGCCCCTGAGAGAGGTGTGAGGACGGGGTGGGGGCTGAGCGTGTGGCCGGCAGGGCGAGCAGGGCCCTGCTCAGAGCGAGCCCACTGGAGGGAAGATGGTGGGCATGTCCCAGAGGGGGAGGGACTTTGAGGAGGCTGAGGGTCTGGCGGGCGGTGGGCACACAGGGGCTCCCTACCAGCCATCGGGCCCTCGGGCAGCACCGTAGGGGCAGAGGCCGCCTGCCCGCGCTGTGCCCAGCCTCATGGTGCTGCCGCCACCAGTGCCTGGCGAGGAGAGCAGACTGGGGTCTTGGGGTCCGCACTGGGGGGAGGATGGGCCAGACGCATCTGTGTATTCCAGGCTACGTCACTGTGGCCCTGCAGGTCACAAGCTTCCAGAAGTGCGTTGGTTTGTAGCCCAGCCCTGGAGCTGGACTGCCGAGCCCCCAGCGTCTCCCATGGTGTCGGTCTTCGCAGAAAAAATCCTTGAGCAGGCGGTAGACCGGCAGTGGGAGCCACGGTGAAGGTTTTCCGGGAGGAGCCGGCGTGGATGGGGTGCGCCTGTGCCCTCTGCCCAGCAGGGAGGGCCTGCTCGGCTCTGCCCTCCGCCTTCTGGATCGAGCAGAGGGTGACTTCCTATTTTGCTTCTTGGAGGATAGTTTCCTCAAAAAAAGGTGATGATGCCCCCTCCCCGGGGGGGCGTCTGGCTGGTGGGGGGAGGGGGGCAGGCTGCTCGGCCGAGCGTTTCCGCAGGTGGCCATTCCATCCCACGCCGGCGAGGGGACAGCTGTGTGGCCAGCTGCCGCGGGATGGGGGTGGGGGGGACGCAGGAAGCCGTGTCCCGCTGGGACGTCCCAAGGGTGCCCTGTACCTGTTTGTGCCTCCCGGCAGGGGGGCTCTCAGACCAGGCAAGGAGGAAACATGGCCACACACATCCTCGGGCGCGTCCCCCAGCTGCGGCCTGGCCTTCACATTGGAGCTGGGCAGCCACGTACGGAGACTTTCCAGTTCAGCGGCTGTGCCGGGAGCAAACAGCAACGTGTGTGATTAGCCTAGTTTAGAAGAGAGCGCCGGCCGTTTGTCCAGTAAGAGGAGGGGGCGGGGAGCTCCCTGCTCCGGGGAAGCGCAGCCTGGCGGCCAGTTTGGGGCTGTTGGCCCAGGAGGAAGGATGGGCAGACCCAGACTCGCACAGCCAGGAAGGTCTGGGGCGGTGGGCTGCGGCCTGACCCCACAGTAGGGCCGAGTGGGGCCAGGGCGGGGTTCTCGTCCTCTGCGGTCCCACGTCGGCCCCCGGAGGGGTGCCCATGGTTGTTGACGTCCCCCCCATGCCAGGTGCCCATTTGGCATTCCCGTGGTCATTGGAGATTCGCTCCCTGGCCGCTGCTGCCTTTGCTGCCTGCATGAGCAGCCTCCAGAAGCAGGCCCGGCGTGCTGCACCCCGGCCGCGGCCTGCAGCCCTCCAGCGCCGGCCTGGCTGATGGCTTGGGGAGGACGCGGCGGCCTCCGGGACCTCTGGGGGTTCCCGGGCTCTAGTGTGGTGCGCTGGGGACGGGGGTCCCGAGCGTCCTCTGGGGGGCTTGTGATGGAAGCATCCAGAGGGCCACTCGAAGTGGCTGGGGGGTGGGACGCACCTGTCGTGCTCTCCCCAGACCCGAGGCTCCGGTGGCTGGCGGGTGCCCAGGCCCCGACAGGCACGTGGAGAGGCAGGGCCCACCCGCCGCCAGCTCTGCCCATCGCCTGTCGGGCTCTCGCAGCACCCCAGAGACACAGGGCCCACAGACCCAGTGTGGCGGCACCTTCCTGGCTCTTTCATGCTGTGGGCACGAGTCTGATTTTGCCCAGGGAGCTGGGGGCCCTGAGCGACGATGGCTGGGCCCGCGAGGCTGGAGGCTGCAGGCCGGTGCCGTTGGCCTGACCTCGGTGTGACCCTCCCTCACTTGGTGACAGCTCGGGGTACCTGAGCCCGCTCCCTTCCGCCCTGGGGGCCGGGGTGTGGCTGAGAGCAGCTCAGTGCTGGGCGCTGGGCTCCCCGCCGCCGGTGGGAGGAGTGAGAACATCCCTGGACACCGCGGGCCGGAGACCCAGGCTTCCCGGGAGGCCGCTCCTGCAAGGAAACGTGTGGCCCCGGTCCCTTGCTGGGACCGCCTGGGGGTCTCTCTGGGTGCCGCTGAGCCTGCGGGGGGCGGCCGAGAGGGAGCTGGACGGAGTGGGCGCGTCAGGGAGAGGAGGGGCACGGCGGGGGCGCGCGGGGGCTTGCTGGCCTCCAGTGGGCCCCCGGCCACGGAGGGGGCGCGCGGCGGTCTGGGGAGCGCGGGGCAGACCCGCGGCCTCAGGGAGCGGCCGGGCGGGCAGTTGGTGCCCGCGTTCTCTGTGGCTGAGTCGGGCGGCTGGAGTGGGGCTGTCCAGGCAGCTCTGGGGGGGCCGGGCCGGCGGCAGTGTGCTGTCTGCGTGGAGGTCGGAGCCTGGGGCTTGTGGGGCGGGCCGCCGGGCCGTGCGTGCCGAGGAGCCCACGGCGTGCTTGTGCGAGGGCAAAGGGCCCGACTCCCTGGGGCTTGTCTCGCGTCCTCCCCTCTTGTGAGGAGCGCGCCCGTGCCCCTTCCCTGCGGGCCTCTGGTCGCGGCCCCTGGCCCTGGGGCAGGGGTGCTGCTCCCTGGGTCAGCACCGGCCCCCTGCCCGGCTCGGGACCCGGCCCTCGCACCTGCCACAGGAGATCGGGAGGTGGCCGGAGCCGCCGAGGCTCAGCCCCCTGGGCACCGGCCCCCAGGGCTCTCTGCCGTGTCTGCTCGCGTCCCGCCCTCAGTCGTCAGCGCGTCCCGACATCACCGCGGGGCCCGCCGTGGCCGGCGCAGCCCTGCCCTGCCCAGCCCGCCAGCGCAGCCCCCTGGAAAAGCCAGGCTGACCTCTGACGGGCAAGTGTGTGTTTCTGTGGCCACTGAGTGATTTGCCCTCATGTTTGTTACCTTCTCTTTGTTACGCTTTTCCTTTGCTGTGTTGGTCATTCTTTCCTCAGAAACCGATCAAGGTCGATTGGCTTTCTCCTTTAGTTCTCCCTCCAGGAAATGTGTTTTCTGGTCTCTTTCGCTGCTGCTGGCTTGTGTGAAGGGGACGCTCAGGGACCTTGAGGGGAAGGCAGCACCATCCCGTCGCCCGGCCCCCGTGCCCAGCAGGACGGTCTTACGGCTCCCGGATTCCTGCCCTCGGCCCTCGGCCCTTCGAGGGTTCTGGCCTTGGGCCTCCGCGGTGGCTTCGAGAAATTTGAGATGAGCCTGCTCCCAGTTCCTTGGCGGGGAATTGTGGTCTTGCCGGGTGCTCGGAAGGGCTTCTTGGGGTTTGGTGCTGTCCCGGTGACACTGCCGAGTGCCAGCGCGTGGGTTGCTCCTCGTCCTCTGTGGTCTCCGAGGGCACGTTCCTGACGCGGTGGGGAACACACATGCTCCCGCGGGCCTGCTCCAGGGGTCCCTGGTGGCCAGTGTGTGCTGTCAGGGGACAGGCCGCTGTTCCGGGGCGAGCCTGCACTCACTCAGGAGCCCCAGGCAGAAGCCACGGCCCTGCCGACCCCCCCAGGCCAGAACTGGCTATGAGAGCAGGGGCACGTGGCCGGCAGCTGGGGCTCCTTGATGGCAGGCTTGCGTCCCCCATGGGGCTCCGGGGTGCCCAGGCTTCCTCGGGGAGGCTGCTCTGTAAGGGCTGCGAGGTTCCCGTGGGTCCCTGCCCATGGAAGTCAGTCCAGCGGCCACGGCTTCTCCCGCCCGGGCCTCCTCACGCCGTCACGCTGCAGCTCAGGTCGCAACGTGAACGTGGGGGCAAACATTTGAGTCTGTAGCGCCCACTGTCCCCCAGCGTTCTGGGGGTGCCCACAGCATGGGCCCCCATCACAGGTCTCCACCGTCCCCTCCCCAGACCGCGCCTGTGGGCAGTGTCGTGGCTCCTTATCCGCGGGACCTGGGGCCCCACAGAGCCCGGGTCTCGGTTGGGTCAGGCCCGCGTGCACCCCACAGCTGCGTCTGCTCCTGGCCCCCACGGGCTGCCTCTCCGGACTCCCCTGCCTCCTGTCACCTCCGGGGTCAGGCTGCCCCGTGCAATTCCCGTTTCTGGACAACCTGGAACCACCTGGTGTGCTCCCGGGTGGCCGCAGCCCGTGCCCAGCGGGGGCTGGTTCTGTCCGTGATGGGGGGCCGCATGCGGCATAGTACTCTGCACTCAGCCATGGGCCCCACACCTCGTGGCCCTGGTGGAAGCCCATCACCGAGGGCCGTACTGCCTGAAATGGGGGGCTTGCTGTCCCCGCAGAGAAGGTTCTGGCTTCTTCTCCGGGTTAGCCTGGGGATGTGACCGGGCGGGCCTCCCTCCAGGACAGCGCTGGGCCGGGTCTCGCCTGCTGGGGGAGGAACGTGGGGTTCCCCTCCAGTGGCTGGTGAGGTGCACCTATGTGTCTGGGGCCTTTGGGTCACCAGACGGAGGACATGCCTCAGGAGGGGAGCTCCTCGTGTTTGCTTGGTCCTAGGACAGCCAGTGCTCTTGTGGAAAATGGTCTTGTAGCTGTGGCTGGCTGGAGCTTTTGGGGTCTCAGGGCCCCTCGGAGCACCCCCAACAGGCACGGAGTGCTCCCTGCGGGCTCCGGACTCCTCCCTTCAGGTGGCCATGCCGGCCGCTGGCATCGGCACCTCCCTCGGGGACTGGCTCCTCCCCCGTTCCTCTGGCGCCCTGGCCCCGCCGTGGGCAGGCTGGCTGGACTGGGGCCCGAAGGTGGGCTCCCAGGGACCCAGCCGCCCCTCCACCTTCCCCTCACTTCTGGGGCTCCCCAGCCTCGGCGACGAAGGCCATCTTGGCCCCATGCTGGCCAGCGGAGACCCTGGGAGGGCGCCTCTGACTTTGCCTCCTGATTGGCAGGAAGCAGCCGCATCCCGATGAGGCGAGGACACCAGAGAAAGCAGAGCCTGCCGCTGGGAGCTAGCGGCCACCGGAGGCTCCCAGGGAAAGGTCACCAGTGTCAGTATGTGGGCGGAACTGGACCCCTCAGCCTTTTGCAGAACTTGTTCTTATGAACCGTCTGGCCACTGCCCTGCATTGCTGGAATGTCTTTACAGGAAGCATGCCGGGCCAAATGCTGGTCCCCAGGCCTCACCTCCCTGGCCTTGCCCTGAGGCTAGTCTGTGGCCCGGCACCTCGAGCCTGAGTGGGACGCAGGGGCCCAGCTCTCAGACGGGCTGAGTCCCGAGGGGCGGCGGGGGTGGGGGGCCCCGCTCCCAGGCTGGCTGAGCCCCAAGGGGTGGCAGGGGCATGGGGGGGCTATTCCCGGGCTGGCTGAGCCTCGAGGGGCGGTGGGGTTGTGGGGGACCCCGCTTCTGGGCTGGCTGAGCCTTGAGGGGTGGCAGGGGCCTGGGGGGCCCCCACTCCTGGACTGGCTGAGCCTCGAGGGGTGTTGGGGGCATGGGGGGGCCCCACTCCTGGGCTGGCTGAGCCCCGAGGGGCAGCTGGGGTGGGGGGCCCCGCTCCTGGGCTGGCTGAGCTCCGAGGGCAGCTGGGGTGGGGGGGGCCCACTCCTGGGCTGACTGAGCCCTGAGGGGTGTTGGGGGCGTGGGGGCCCCTGGCCAGCGGCCACCACAGAGCCTCAGCTCCCACCAGGGCAGACACGCGACTACACAGACAGGTCGGCTTCTGAACACAAAAGGCCCCTTAGTTTTCCCTCCCACCAGACACACGGTCAGCGTGTTTGGGACCCCAGAGGTATGCCCCCCGCATGGCTGCAGGGGCAGTCACTCCCCCGTGCCTGGAGGGAAACTGTACAAGTCAGCGTTTGGCTCAGAGGGCCAGCCCCGTGGGCTGGTCCATTCCGCAGGAACCCGTGACGTGTCCCCCTTGTGCCCCGCGGTCCCGTGTGCCCTCCTTGGAGCTGGGCCTGGAGCAGGCGCAGTCCCCCAGCACGTCGGGGTTACTGAGTGGCGTCAGCGAACCACCCTTCAGAAGAGCGGGGGCGAGGCGGCCCGCAGAAACTTGCAAAGCGTCCCCTCCTGCCCCCTCAGTCCCCCGCCCCCCGCCGTTGTCAGAGCGGCAGCCTCAGGCTCGTCCCACACCAGCGTCGCTCACGTCGCCCCCGGCAAGGTGAGCGCGGGACGGGACGGGACTCTGACCACGTTCCCGGACTGGCTCTCGCAGAGCCGCTCACCCCCGCCGGACCGGCCGCGGTCATGTGAGCTCGTGCAGGGACAAGTGCCGAGGCCTCCGGCCCCACCAGGGGTCAGGCGGGCGGAGGCTCCCTCACGAATGTCCACCGCGGCGCCCTGCACAGTCGCCAGAAGGCGTGAGCACCACAGGTCCCTCAGCGGGTGAAGGCATGAGCGAGGAGTCCGGAGAGCGGGGTCGCTCTGCCCTCTGCCAACCTGGACGGCTCTGGAGGCCGTGCTCAGCCAAGAAGCCGGGCCCAGAAGGCCACGTGCCGTATGGTTGGCGTCCGTGGGGCATCCCGACAGGAGGACCCCTGGGGTGGGAGTGGTGGCCGCCAGGCCTGGGGCAGAGCCGTGGGGGTGACAGCGGAGGGGCTGGGCTTGCCTCGTGGGCTGGCGAGCGCGTTTGAGGTCGGAGCTGGTGACTGCTTACCAGCGAGCGCATCAAGTGCCGCCAGTCTGAAGACTCTAAAATGGCCAAGTTTACATTACACGTACTTCACCGAGACAAAAACTAATCCGAAGGGAGGGGGGCGACGGTGGGGCCCCCGGGCTCAGGAGCGTCTGCGGGGGCGGGCGGGGGACGGGCTGGGCGTGGCCCGTGGACATCGCACTCCTGCGGGCTGCTCACTGAGGGCTGGGGTCCCGATGCCCTGACTCACTCTCGGGTGTCTGGCCGGACATCCTGGGTGCGCACGGAGGGTCCGTGGGCCCCTCCCTGACCACCGACTCCTGTAGCCGGAGCTCTGCAGAGTGATGAGGGTGCGTGGCGGGCCTGGCCTGCTCTGCCCTCGCCTGGGCTCCAGGCAGCAAGGGGTGGACAGCAGCCCTGGAAGGTTCTGGAGCCTGAGGTCATTGGGGTTGTGGGTCCGCACTTCTGTGGTTCGCCTCTTTGTGGCTGTCACCCACGTTCTGTGGTATGTTTGTCTTTTTGTTGTGCTTCTGTAAGAGGCTTTGTGCCCCGGACATTAGTTCTTTGTCTGCCTGCGGCTGTTTTCCCGAATCTGCTGCCTGACTGCTCACGGTGACGTCGGCGTTTCCTTCTCAGGACGAGCGGGTCTCCTGCGCTGGGGTCTCGTGCCTTCCTGCGGCTTCTGTACCTGCCCCCTTCCCCGGCGAGACCTGCCTGGCTGTGCCAGGCACGCTCTGAGCCCTCGGGGTGGTCCAGATGGTGGGCAGTGAGCACTTCCCGGCCCTGAGTGCCCTCGGCGAGGAGGGAGACGGGGGGTGACATTGCCGCTCGGGCCTGATGGCTGCAGCGGGGGGACCACAAGCTGGCTCGGCCCCCGGCTGGAACACAGGCGGTCTCGGTAGTGCTGCCCGTCGGGCCTGCCCAGAGGCTGGGTGGAGGCGGGCACTGGGCTTTGGCGGCGAGGCAACCCCGTGCCAGGCGGCACCAGCAAGCCCCGGGGAACAGCAGGGCAGGCGATGCAGGGCCTGAGGGGCCCAGGGCTAGGTGCAGAGGAGGTGAAGGCAGAGGACTTCTAGGAGATGGGGTCGGGGCAGGCCGGCCTGGGCTCCAGCCCTGGGTGCTCATGAAGACACCAGCCACTCCGTGGAGGGGGGCTGCATTTTGGGAACTTCTCATCTTGGGGAGAACGTCGAGAACAGCAGAGTGGGCGCAGCTGGTGGTGGTGCGCACACACGGGCCCCAGGGCCTCCTCCCGAAGCCCGGCAAAGCCAAGAAGGGCCGGAGCCCCAGGGGGAGGACCAGGGCCGCTGGACTGGGTGGGCGGCAGGGAGAGGGGCCGAGACACAGGTGCCCCGGGGAAGAGGGTGGAGCCTGGAGGCCTCCTTGTCCCCACTCTGGGCTCCAGCCGCCGCATGGGTCCCGGGTCAGCAGAGCGAGGGAGAGCGGGTGAGCAGGGGGCAGAACTAAGTGGTGGCACACCCCTGCGGCTGTGAAACGGGAATGGGAGGCTCTGGTGAAAGAACATTCCGGAACATTCCATCGTGAGCACCAGAACTTGACGGCAGACAGAAAGCCTGGCACAGGGGGCAAGACAAAGCCGAGAAGAGCTGGGGAATGGAGCAGCAAAGGGGGGAAATGGACAAAAAAGTCAAGACACTGGGGGTGCCTGGCGGGAGCCCAACATCCTGTGCAGAGGGGGCCTTGGCGCTCCTTCAGGGGGGTCTGTTGTCTGGGCCCCCCGCGGGCCCCCCCTACTGCCTGCGTCCGCGGGGCAGCCCCTTCGGCCGACGTCCCGTCCACCCCACATACTCAGCAGGGGCATGAGCACAGGTCTACCCGCGCCCTGAGCGAGCCTGGGGGGCAGTCGGGGGTGACAGCCTTGTCTTCCTCTCGGGGTGGTAGGAGAGCTCCTCGTGGCGGGGATGTGGGTCACACGTCGAAAGCAGAGCCCCGGGCCCCATCGACGGGCATGTGAATTGGCGCAGGGGTGGGGCCGCGGAGGCGCTAAGCGCAGGGTCCCCGGCAGTCCCGCTCCTGGTGTGTCGCCCCGGGGCGGGCAGTGGGGCCTGAACACCCTTACGCTCCCGTGGTTCATGGTGGCCAGGCCACGGAAGCGGCCCAGGGGTCCATCCATGAAGGGAGCGTCATCCTGACACGTGCCCTGGGAGGCTGAGCCTCGAGGACGTCTTTCAGACTGACCTCAGCTGCTCCTGGAGGACAGACACCGCGTGAGCCTCTCACTGGACGCCCCTAGAGGAGGTGGTCCGCAGACACAGGGCGCCAGGGGAGGGGGCGGAGCTGCACAATTAAAAAAGGTTAATTTTATACTGTGTTTATTTTACCACGATAAAAACTGAGCTAGACTTTGCCTCGCTGTCCCCCAAAGGAAGGCCGTGGAGCACCCCACCTCCACAGGGGAGAGGGTGAGCGAGTTAAACCCAGAAACCATGGTGTTCACAGACCCTCCCCAAGTCTGACCGGGCCCAGCTGGAGACCCAGGGAGCGGCTGGGCCACGGGTGTGCCTGGGCCCCTGCTCCGAGTCCGGCGTGCTCCCCAAAGCCTCCAACCGGCCGGAGACCCTCACGTGGGGACTGACCTTCCTCTGTCCCTCGACCTGGAGCCAGAGGGACCCCAGTCGTGCCCTGCCCAGACCCCTTGCTCGCGAGTGCCACTGCTGCCCAAGCTCCGGGGGTTGGGGAGGCTTAAAGGAGATGCTGGGACGCCGGATGCCTCCTTGGCCACCCTGTACTCACCCCCGGGGGCAGCAGGGCCCTGGGCTCCCGCCTCTGGTTTGTGTCGCACACGTGAGGATTGAGGGCGGTCGGGCTCGCCGGTATGTTTCCAACTTTGTCTCCTACCTCGGGGTTCTGCTCCCCAAGTGTGGAACTAAGCCTCTGGAGCCCAGTGGGCTGAGGTCCTTGTCTTGGGGCGGGGTGCAGGTGCCGGCCGGGTCTGTGGAAGCGGGAGTGGGGCATGGTGCCCCCAGTGTTCCTTTCCTGCGGGGGCGTGCGTGTGGGTCCCCGGGGTCGGGACTGGGGGAGGGGTGGGCGCACGTCCTCCCAGCAGGCGCTGCACGGCTTTCAGCACACGACGCTAGTGGAGATGGAAATGCTTTGCAGGCCTTGCGTGTACGGAAATTTTGCAAAGCCAGGTTTCTGTGAGCCTTCTGGAATGTCACTTATTCTGCAACTCACAAAAACCAGGGGCCTCCAGGATACTGCCCCTCCCCCTCTCACGTCACCAGCTTGGGGAACGGCATTGCCCTGCTGCCTTTGCTCCCCGGGACGTCTTCCCTGACCCCAGGGCAGAGCGCCAGTCCCTCTCCCCTGGCTGTGTGTGTTCCAGCCTGTGGGGCCTTGTTGGGTGACCCAAGGGGAGGCCCCTGCGACCCCGCTCTCCCTTTCATGGGGTTCTCTGCTACCCCACTGGCCGCCTGTCCCAGGGGCCCACCCCTCACCCCAGTCCCACATTGGGACTCGGCTCCTGCCCTCCAGGTCCTCTGCCTTCACCGGTGTGGGTCACTTCGAGAGTCATCACGGACCAGCCTCAGAAGTCCCTGCTCCCAGGGTGCCTTCCTGCCCTTCCTTCTACCCTCGCTCCCAGCGCTGTCCCCTCTGACCCTGCCAGCACCTCCCTCTTCCTCCAGACACCCTCACGACCCAATTGTCCAGCCTCTGTCCACGACCTGGGCGTGGGGGGTCTCACAGCAGCCCTGGGCTGGGAGGACTGCCTCCCTGAAGGGAGGACCCCTGCCCTCCAGGAGGACCCTGCCCCGAGAGCGTGCGGAAGCCATGGCCCCCAGAGATGGCGGGAAGAGACAGGGACCCAGGGGCAGGTGGCTTGGCACCTGCCTCCAGCTGGTGACAGCCCAGCCCAGGCGTCCAGTGGTCCTGGGCTGTGGGCGCCACCGCTGTCACGGCTGGCTTCCCACAGGCACTCCTTGGCCCCTGCTTTGCCAGGTCTTGGGGATGTGTGGCTGTCCCCCTGTGTCCCTCGATGTTTGCAGCAGTCCTGTTGGCAGGAAGCAGAGACCTCAAGGACTGAGCACTGGATGTGTTCAGGGCCCCTCCGACCCCCGATCCAGGCACGGCCTTCTCAGGACAGAGGCACCTTTCACGAGGCGCCCCCCGACCCCCAGCACACGGGGATAGCTGTGACAGCGTCCTTAGGTTGGGGGGACGTGGGACGGGTGCTGGGCTCTCATGAGATGGGGGCTGCCCTTCCTGAGCCCCGAGCTGACAAGGAGGTCGCCCTTGTGAGTCGGACAGTGGCCGCCACCTGGAGTCCAGAAGCCCATGTCGGCGTCACGGCCGGCGTCCATTCTGAGCCCTGACGCGCCCCGTGGTCAGGGACCGAGGGGCGCTCTGTCATGGGCTCATCTTCCAGCTCAGGTCCCACAAAGGGCAGTGCCAGTCTCGGGAAGCAGAGAAACCGAGATACTTAACCCAAAATTCAGTGAGATGGAAACAGTGTTGACGATCCACAGCAGCCAGAGGCCCCCTGAGGGGCAAGGGTGACGAGGGGTCAGCCTTCGGGGGAAGCGGCCACGGGAGACAGAACGCGCCCACAGTCATGGCAGGGTGAGCGGTCACAGGGAGAGTGCGAGAGAGCACGTCAGGTGAGAGGAAACTTGGTAATTTTGTGACACTAGGACTTAGTAACCGACTCAGTGCCAGAGAGGATGTGGATCACACTACGGTTACGTTACATTAAAACTTTCTCTTCCCCAAACGGCATCAGATGGCTTTATTGGTGAATTTTACCAAATCTTGAAGAATTAAGTCCTATCTCATAGGAAGTGCCTCAGAGATTAGAGGTTAGAGGTAGAGGCAAAGCCGTGCTGTTCGGCAGGCAGTAGGGCCACAGAAACAGGAGGATTTCGTGCTGCGGTGCGGTCTCTCTGGTACGGGATCGCCTTCGGTAAAGACAGACAATGTCAGGGCGCCCGGGGGGCTCGGTTGCTGAAGCGTCTGCCTTCGGCTCGGGTCATGGTCCCAGGGTCCCGGGATCGAGCCCCACGTCGGGCTCCCTGCTCAGCCTTCCTCTGTCCCCCCACCAGCTCATGCTCTTGCTCTTTTTCTGACAAACAAACAAAATCTTAAAAAGAAAAGAAAATGGTATTCCTAAAAGCAGCTAGTAGCTATCTGGGAGTGAAGCGGACGCAGGACATCAGAGACGCGAGGAGAAGCGTCTAGCCCTTGTTCAAGGACACGGAACGGCCGAGTGAGGGTTGCGGAGAGCCCACTGCCCCCAAACACGGGTTGGGCGCCCGAGGCCGCCGGCGGGGACGGAAGCGGGGAGCTGGGGTGCAGTTTCTGTGAAATAGACGTGCGGCTCTGCAGACGCCGTGTCTGCTGTGTCCTTCCCTGGGGGTCGGTGTTTATTCAGATGCGCTGCACCCGTTAAACAGCATGATGTCGGCAGAGGTACAGACTGGTCTCTCGGGGGCAGGATGGCGGAATCCCGCCCTTGGCCGCGGCGTGCGCTGCAGTGAGCGGCTCGGGGGTGCCTGGAGCCCACGGCGGGAGCAGCGGTCAGGTGGCCGTCTCACTGCCCGCCGGCTGCCCCGGCGGCGTCCACGACCTCGCAGGGAACGGCGCAGGCCGAGCCGTTGGGAGGAGGGTGGGCTCAGGGAAGAGAGTGCCCGAAGCGTGTCCGCGAAGACATTTATTACGGGAACCCCTCCCCGTGCGACGGCCTCCAGCCGGGGGAGCTCTGCCACGTGCTCCTCCGGAGTCGAGGAAAGCGGTCCCGTGGGAAGATGGGCGCAGGCCGCACCCCGCAGTCGTCCGACCCAAAGACTGTTCCCTCGGGCTGCCGTTGTCCAGAGCTGCGCTGCGTCCCCCGCGAGCTCACGGACTCTCTCGCTTCAGAGGCGTCCTGGGGGCTGTGCTTGGAGCTGGTGGCCCCACTCGCCGGGAGATTTAGGGAAATGAGGTCATCAGGGTGGTGCCGACCCACGAGGACTCTGCTGTAAGAAGAGGGAGGGCAGAGGGCAGGCGTGCGAAGGGGGCCTCCCCTGCTGGCGGCCCCTGGAGGGCAGGACGCGGGGGGCAGGCGCGAGTCAGCACCTCTCTGGGCGTGACAGGGCCCTGGGCCGGCTCCGAGGGCGCCAAGCTGGGACCCCACGACCCTGCCCCTCCACGCGGCTCCCACCACGGGGCAGCTGTGGGCCGGAGCGTGTCTGCCATGTCTCATCGCTGGCACCAGCCGAGCGGCCACCAGTGCAAGGTGGGGGTGCTGTACGTCCACCCAGTGAGGAAGCACATGCTGGGCAGGGGCATGCCCGGCTGCTCCCTGGAAAGGACCCGTCACGGGCGCCTAGGCAGTGGGACGTGACCCAGACCGCTCACGAGACACCAGACGGCCACGGACGCCCGGCGGCCCGGCACACAGCCGACGTGTCAGTAGCGGGCAGCCAGAGACTGAGCTGCCCGAGCCGGTGCCCGCGGCAGTCCCGTAACCGTGCCGGCGTCTGTGATCCAGGCCCCACGGGCTCTGCCGTCCTCAGCGCCGGGTGTCCATGCGCGGGTCCCGGGCGGCCGCATAGACGGCGCCCTGCGGCCCGGAGAAGGGAGCGAGCCAGCTGTGACACGCACACCTCAGCCCCGCTTAGTGGCCTCGCCCGGCCGCCCGCCTGGCAAGACCGGCCTCTGGCTGGGACGCTGACCCCCAGCGAACCTGGGCAAGGCCCGGTTTGGGGACAGCGGGTGGCCCCCCGAAGGAGACCGCTGCAGAGCGAGAGGGGGTGAGGGATCGGAAGCACACGGCGGGCGTCTGTGGTTCTGGTCCCGATTTCTTTAAAAAGATCCCAAGTCCGCGCAGAGAGTGTTTGTGAGTTCCTGTCATCCCCGTGGTCTCCCGTAAGCCCCACACTTGTCGGCGTCAGGAGCCAGAGCGCTCCCTCTCCAGGGTTCAGTGTGGAAGTCGGCTCTCGCTCCTCTGAGCGGACTCGGCCGAGAGGAAGGCGAGAGGCTGCGGGGTGGGGCCGGGGCCCCTGGGACGGGGTCTCGGGTTTCTGCCCACGCAGGGGACTGTTTTATACTCAGTGTGTTTGAGACGCGCTTGGCTTCCTTTTTGGTCACTGCTGAGTCTGCTACGACTGCAGGGCGTCCGACACAGTAAAGCGCCGGCGTGGTGATGAATCATCGTTTGTGGGGTTTTTTAGTCTGTTTGCTCATGATTTCCTTGAGGGCCAAGTATTATGCAAGAAATGTCGCCCTTGGCTGTGACCTGTGCTCCAGCCCTCAGGCCTTTCTCTCGGAGCCTGTCTCGTGTGAAAACAAGTGTCGTGTGTCCCGTTGGGCCTGGTTTCTGTACGCAGATGATTCGTTTTATGCTCTTAATGTTGTTTGCACAAGTAGCACCAAAAGAAAAAAAAAAAAGAAAAGAAGAAGAAGAGGGAAAAAAGAAAGAGGAAAATCCCAGTGGCTCGTCGGTGTTTGTCCCATCACAGAGGGGACGTGATGGAGGAAGGAAGCAGGCGGGCGGTGGTCTAGCTGGGCTCCCGGCACGGCGAGCTGGCCCGAGCAGGCTGCCCCGAGAGAGATCTTCCCTTCCGCGGAGCCCAGCGGCTCTGCCCTGGGCTCTGCAGTTCTCCCTGCGCGAGGGGACGTCAGCCACTGGGCCTCCCAGACGGAAGCCGCTCTGAGCCGGGGGCAGCCAGCGCCACCCCCCCCCCCCGTCGTCGCGGTAAGGCCTCCTGTTTGCGATGAGCCGGTGTGTCCCTGAGGCCTGTGGGTTCTGTAACTGTTGAAAAATGGCTTTTTGAAGCTCACAGTAAAATCCAATCTGTCCCCCGTTTGTCTGTGACCCCAACGTGCCCGTTACCCCTCGGCCAGGCTCAGCGAGGGCACAGTCCCACCCAGACCAGCGTCCCTACCCCGCCATGGCTGTCGCCACCCCTGGGCTGCTGGTGTGTGCTTGGGGGGGTGTGCACACACGTGTGCGTCTGTGTGTGCCCTTCTCTGTCGATGCTCCGGCCCTCTGGTGCCCGAGCAGCCCTCCCGGGCCGGTGGGCTGGCTCCTTCCTCTTCGCCTGAAGGGCGTCTCCGGGCTCAGGCGGCTGCACACACAGCCGCTGTGAGTGTCCACGAGGAGTTTTCACGTGGACACGCGCGCCGAGCAGCGCCGCTGCGGGGCCATATGCGGGACCACATCTAGTGCCCCGCCACCCACCTTCTTGCGGGCACTGGGTGTCCAGCGATTGGTGTTTGGTTTAGTTTTAGCCACGGCCGTCGGCGTGAGGTCGTGAGTCCTGACTCCTGGGGCTTTCACGTGCACCTGTCTTGGTGCTGACTTGCTGTCCGTATGTGTTTCTTAGTGAAGCGTCTGCAAATCTTTTGCCTATTTCTTAAATTGGGCTCTTTATTTTCCTATCGTTGAGTTTGGAGGGTTCCTTATATATTCTAGATTAAACCCTTCGTCGGATATGCAGTTCGCAAGTATTTCCTCCCAGAGTTAGCTTCTCTGCCTCCTTTCACGAAATTGTGATGGAGTCCAGTGTCCCCGCCTTCCTGTTTCCGTTCCTCACCCCCCTGCCTTCGCCCCGTGAGCACCACACTGCCCCGAGCACTCAGCCCCATGGGAGTCTGGACGGCGCCTACCTTCCTCAGGTCTCCTTCCGAAAGTCCGTTCGATTATCCTAGTTCCTTTGCCATCTCATATAAACTTAAAAACCAGCTTGTTGATATTTACAAAAGTGTCGTGCTGGGCTTTCACGGGCACTAAAGCTCAGATCTGGTCTGGGGGGTGCTGTGTCCGGCGGTGGCGGCTCACCCTTCCCTCTGCTGACCCCTCCTGGCTCCTTCACCTCGCTTGCAGATCCTGCACTGGTCTTGTTAAATTTAGGTATTTCCTTTTTGTTTTGGAGTTAGCATAAATAAAAGTTTTTTAAAACTGACTTCTAATCATTCATTGCTAGTGTGTAGAAATGGGACCACTTTTTATATGTCGAATTTGTATCGTATGATCTTGCTAATAAGTTCATGGGTTCTGGGGGCTTGCTTTCACTTTTTTCCACATTCCTTGGGGTATTCTGCATACACTATTGTGTTATCTGCAAAGAAAAGCTGCGTTTTTTCCTTTCCAGTCCCTTTGCTTTTTATTTTTAATTTTTTAATTTTTTAAAAGATTTTATTTATTTATTTCACAAGGAGACAGCGAGAGAGGGAACACAAGCAGGGGGAGAGGGAGAGGGGGAAGCAGGCTTCCCACTGGGCGGGGAGCTTGACACCCAACTCCATCCCAGGATCCCAGGATCATGACCTGAGCCGAAGGCAGACGCTTAACGACTGAGCCACCGAGGCGCCCCCCTACCCTGTGCCTTTTATTTCATTTTCTTGTCTTATTGCACAGGGCGCCTTCAACTCTGTGCCGTGCTGCAGGGGTGTGAGGGCACAGCTCTGCCTCTGGGTCTGGTGGGGGTGGGGGGTTCCGTCCTGCTGCCAGCATGACCTTGGCTGTTGAGGATGTTCTCTTCTGTCCCTGGTTTGCTGAGAGTTTTAATCACAAATGCAATTGAATTTTGTCAAGTTTTTAAAACCATTGGAGGAGATTTTATGATTTTTCTAATTTAGCCTGTGGATGAGGTGAGTTTCACTGATTGATTTCAAATGTTGGCCAGCCTGGAAAAACCCCACTTGGTCCTGGTGTCTTAGTCATTTCTTTTTATGTGTGATGAATTCAGTTTGCTACTATTTTGTTGAAGATCTTTACATCTATGTTATAGACGGATATTAGTCTATAGTTTTTTTTGTACTTTTTTTCTGGTGTTGTTATCAGGGTAATACCTGATCCTCATAAAATGAGTTCAGAAGTATTCCTCTCTTTTCTGTTTTCTGGAAGATATTATGTAGAATTAGTGTTATTTCATCCTTTGATATCTGGTTCAATCCACCTGGAGTCTTTTTCAGAAGGTTTTAAACTGTTCAATTTCTTTGATATAGATTAGGCTGCTCAGATCATTAGAGGCCCCCGGAGTCTGGCAGGTTTGCGCATTGTTACTGGTGGATACATGGTGTTACATTGTATCTAAGCGCCGGCCGCCCTCTGCAGCTTCCGCCTCTCCGGCCGGGCTGTGGGATCTTCTTTTGCTCCTGGTAGAGCTCATTTTGTCCTCTCTTCTTCTTTCTTCGTTGGGCTAGAGGTCTTATCAATTGTATTTCTGTTCCCAAAAAGCCAGTTTGGGGGGCTTTTTTACTTTATTTTATATCGTATTTCTCCGTTGTTTTTTTATTTTCTGTTTCATGGTTTCTGTTTTTGTCTTTGTTGCTCCCTTGCTCCGCTCACTTTCGGTGAGCGCCTGGGTTGCTCCTTTCCTGGTGTCTTGAGCACCCGGTAGGCTCTCTGGCTGCCTCCCACAGGGCTCAGATTGCAGCTCACTTACCATCGGCACAGAGGATTCCCAGGTCCTTTACGTTTTCCTCCTGGGCCTGTGTGAGTGGTTGGTGTTTCTGGCCTTCTGTCTATTGATTTCTTTTTATTTATTTATTGTAAGTAGGCTCCATGCCCAACATGGGGCTCGAACTCATGACCCCGAGACCAAGAGTCACGTGCTCTACCGACTGAGCCAGCCAGGCGCCCCACTACTATTGATTTCTAGCTGGGTCCATCGTGATCAGAGAACGTACTTTACACGACTTCAGTTCTTTTAAAAAATACATATGTATTTATTAGCGAGAGACAGAGAGGGAGCACAAGCAGGGGGAGCTGCTGGCAGAGGGAGAGGGAGACACTGACTCCCCACGGAGCAGGGAGCCTGATGCAGAGCTCGATCCCGGGACCCTGGGACCATGACCTGAGCTGAAGGCAGACGCCTCACTGATCCAGCCCTCCAGGCGCCCCACGACTTCAGTTCCGTGAAGGGTGCTAGTGCTCCCTTGTGGCCGGGCCGTGGTTGATCCTGTGGACACTAGTCCCTGTAATCCACATCTTTCTCTATTTTCTCTCCTTCCCAGTTTGTTTCCCGCAGAGCCAGAGTGGGCTGGGCTTCCCCTGGGCACCGCGTGTCAGGGGCTGCGGGAACAGTCCCATTTGCTCCCAGCCGGGAGCTGGCTCGCTGTCAGGGGCCCTGCTGCTTGGGGAGGCCTTCGTGTCTGTCTCCTGGCTCCTCTGGGCTCCGTCGAGGGCACATGCTGTCCCCGTCATCCTCCACGTGGCCCTGAGTGCCGCCTCGTGACAGGCTGGCTGTGGGCCCAGGATGGGAGTCGGTGGTTCGTGCTGGTCTCAGTTTATAAGGGTGACTGCATGGCGGTGTAGAGAGGTCAGCGGCATTGAGAGGAGAGTTTACTGTTCCCCGCCTCCTAGAAACAGGAGGCGCTGTACCCGGGACCGCGGGGAGGCACCAGG
Organism: Procyon lotor; assembly: GCA_028646535.1. Taxonomy (NCBI): domain Eukaryota; kingdom Metazoa; phylum Chordata; class Mammalia; order Carnivora; family Procyonidae; genus Procyon; species Procyon lotor. The sequence continues at coordinate 19,156 of JAQQSY010000115.1, forward strand.
GTCGGTCGGGGCAGAGGGACTGCAGGCGAGGCCCAGACCAGAGCCGCCACTGAGGTTTCTGTGGGCAAGACACAGCGCGTCGGGGCAGGTGGCTTCGGGTGGGCTAGTTGGAATCACTCCTGGGGACCTTGCGGCACAAGGACCCAGGGGCTGCCCTGGGTTGTCTGCTCCCCAGGCCTGGGTGTGTAGGGCAGGGGACTATTAGCTTGGTGCCGAGGGTGCACAAGGAGGGGTTCAGAGTATGGGCTCTGGATCCAGGGGAGATGTAAACAGTTCTGGCTATCAGTTGGCCCCAAAGTAATGGGTGTCAAGTAGACAAATAGAGAATCTAATGAAACAGAACGGTAGGGTCTTCATTTCATGCCCGGGATGGGGGCGGGGCCTCCAAGCGAGGCCTGGGATGGGGGTGGGTGTCTGCTCCACGGGTGGCTGGCAGGTGCTCGCGGAGCCCGTGCAACTTGCCAAAGCCACACCGTGGGGCAGACCCAGCCCTATATCCAGACCCGAGCTCCTGGCCTCGCCCAGTCGCTCCCCGAGGCCTGGATGTAGAATTGAGTGGAGGCGACCGGAGTCCTCCTCCTGGTGCGCGTGTCCTCGGCCTCCTCCGAGGCAGACAGAGGAGCCTCGGGTCTCTGGGTCAGGGGAGGGGCCGCACCCGCCATTCCGGCCACATCAGCATGTTGTGCCATTTGGGGTGTCGGTGGGAACTTCCCAGGTGAACCCGGGTGCGTGTGGGGAGTGTGCCGGGCCCAAGTGGGATCTGTGACTCCAGCCCAGGTGTTTGGCGGCCTGGTCCTGGGGCCTGCGGGGGCAGGGGTGGGGGTGTGCTCACACCGTGGGGCCCCGGCACTGTCCCCGTAACCAGCGGGCTGCCATCTCGGCGCAAGAGTGAGCCGGGGCTTCAGGGAGCTGTGGTGGGGCCCCGGGGCACACCCACCACACACACTTCACGCTCCTCTGTCTGGGCTCCTGGGCAGGGTGCCTCTGCTACCTCCGGGAAGGTGAAGCCTCGCCAGCTAAGTGGTCCTGCACGCCAGGTTTGCAGGCACAGCCACTGCTGTTCCCAGTTGAGGCCCGGGGCCACGGGGCCGTGGGGGGCACGGGGTGGGCGTGTCCCCAGGCCTCCCCTAGGCAGGGCCCTCATGCCCCGCCTGCACCCCACACTCAGAGTGGTGAACCCAGCACAAGGGTTCAGGGAGAGCTCACTGTGGGCTCGGGGACACAGGAGCTGGGGGTGGCATGTGCAGAGGGGCAGCCGGAGAGGTAACGGTGTCTCCAGGGATCCTGCGGAGGTGGGGGGGCAGGGCAGGTGGAGACCAGGCCTGAGACCCCGGCCCTGGTGTGGAGACAGGGCGGAGGGCAGGGGGCGGGGCCTGCAGAGGCTGGTGCTCCGGGAGCTGGGAGCGAGGCCCTATGCTGGCACCTGGTCCCTGCGGGCTCCCGGTTTGCGTCTCCCGGTCTGTGTGCCCTTCTCCCGACTGCCTGTCCACAGACCTGCCCTGAGCCGCCCCTGCGGGCGGGACACCCACTGTCTGGGCCCCTCTGGAGCAGGGGATGCTGAGGGACACTCGCCACCCGCAGGGACTCGTGAAGGGGGGTTGCATCTGGTTACACCATCTGGGGGCTGCATCGGAGGCCGGAGCTCCCAAGCGTGGGGCCTCCCCGGGGCTCCGAGATGTGTGGGAGGGTGCGGTCCCTGCTGAGCAGGCCTTTGCCCTTGGCAGGTTGTGCAGCCTGACCTTGAAGAAGCTGGTGGTGTTCAAGGAGCTGGAGAAGGAGCTCATCTCGGTGGTGATTGCCGTCAAGATGCAGGTGAGGGTGCCCGAGCTGCCATCCCGGGCGTGAGCACGGGAGCCCTAGCTGCCTGGGGCTGGGAGGGGGCACAGCCACACCCACGTGTGGACCCTCACCTGTGCCAGGGGCCGGGGAGCCTGCTGCTGCCCCGGGACGCAGGGGAGTCTGCCCCTGCTGCTGGACCTGGAAAACGGTCCCGGGGCTCTGCAACGACTGGACCCTCAGTCCCAGGCTCTGGAGCCCACGGTCACAGACCGCGGGGCTGCTGGGGCCCGGCCCGGGGCTCCCAGCACAGGCTCACTGGGCTTGCTGGTGGCGGATCCCCGGGCCGTGGAGTCAGGCTCTCCCCAAGCTGAGAACCCGCGTCTAGCAAGCCCGTCCTCAGTGTCCCCGTCGGTTACCCCCATCTTGTAAGTAAAGAGCTGAAGAAACCGTTTTCATCCGTCCCTGAAGATGCTGCTGTAACTCACCATCAGAGCCAGGTGGGGGCGGTGGCAGGCCAGCACCCCAGGGATGGGCCCTACGGGGGTAGGGGGAGCAGCCTGCGGCCCGGGCTGTGCTCTGAGCCCCCTTGGTGGCGAGGGCTCATGGTCTTGCCGGGGCACCGGTCCCTGACCTCTGAATCTGCCATCCTTGACCTCTGACACGACCGCACGGCCCCAGTCCCTGGAGCCCCACCCCCTTCCAGCGGCCCCTCTTCGTGGCCTTGCCCCGACTTACCTTTCCGAGTAAGGTACCCCCTTACCCGGGACCCCCTCACCTTTCCGGCTTACCCGGGTGCCCCCTTCATTGGCTTCAATGCCCCCTTCATTGCCGGTTCCCAGGCCTATCCACCCCAGGGCCCGGCGTCTCCTGCAGACCCTCCGGTGGGCTGCCTTCCCCGAGACACCAGACACGATCCTGCGTCCTCAGCAGCCCCCTCCCCTGAAGCCCTGCCCCTTAGTTCCCGGACCGAGTAGGCCTGCCCGCCTTCCCCAGGTCTGAACCTGCTGGCCGGTGCGCACTGCCCTCCTTCACCCGGCGGAGGCTGGGGCTCAGGTCCTCCGAGGGGTCTGGTGCAAGGAGGCCTGGGGAGCCATGACCAGACCCCTGCACCCGGTACCATGTGGTCCGGAGGGCGTCCACCGGCTGGGGCCGAGGGCTGCCCGAGGGGAGTCAGCCCCACACCGGTGCCCGGGACCCCTGCCCGTCACCCGCACGTCTGTGCCCTCAGCCACTTGTCTGCGCCTCCCTCCGGCAGCCACCTCCGGAGCCCCAGCCCCCACACCCTGGTAGCCACTGGCCTTTGTGGCCCTGACTCCGACGGCGGCCGGTGCCCGGCACGCGGGGGCCCCACGGTGCCCGTCTGTGCCTTCCTGCCCCCAGCCTTCGGCCTCCTCTCCCTGCGTGTGGGGATGGCCGTTCCGAAAACCCTACTGTGGGGAGGTCTCTAATCCACTTGGGATGTATCTCAGTATAGTGTTTGAGGCAGGGATCTAGGTGTTTTACAGTAATGATTTGTTACTATTTAGTAATTTGTCTTGGTGATGTGAAGGCTCATTATTATACACGTTTGTCTTTCATGCGTGTCTGTGTGTTCTCGGATGTGTTTCTAGATTTCTCGTCTCTGTCCCTGAGTCAGGGCAGCCATGCTGCACGTACGACCCCCTTGTACCCCACTGTGCTCGCTGGGAGGCCGTCACCCTTCACTGGTCCCTGTCTGCACGAATGCTTAGCATCGCGCGCACGAGTTCTTCTAGGCATTGTCCCGTGACCCCGGCACCCCGACATTGTCCTGTGACCCCCCCACACCCCGACATTGTCCCGTGAACCCCTGCGCTTGTCCCGTGACCCCGGCACCCCGACATTGTCCCATGAACCCCTGCACCCCAGCATTGTCCCGTGATCCCCACACCCCAACATTGTCCCGTGACCCCCCACACCCCAACATTGTCCCATGACCCCCACACCCCGGCATTGTCCCGTGACCCCCCCGCACCCTGGGATTGTCCCATGACCCCCGCACCCCAGCATTATCCCGTGACCCCCCCGGACCCCGCTGTTGGCTTCCTGGTAATTACATTAAATATGGCAGTGAGCAGTCTAGACCATCTAGGGGAGGACTTGGGGTCACAGGATGGGGACGTTTTTAAGGCTGTTGACTAATCTCCCAAAGGTGTGTTTGGGAATCCTGAGAGCTTCTGCTTCCAGTGGCCTGGTCTGTGGCTCTTCACGTGGGAGTTGGAGGGGAGCGGGTCTCGCGGTGAGATGCCCCCTTGTGAGTGAGCTCTCCTTCTGTCCCAGGGCTCCAAGCGGATCCTGCGGTCCCATGAGATTGTGCTGCCCCCCAGTGGACAAGTGGAGACCGACCTGGCGCTGACGTTCTCGCTGCAGGTGGGCTGGGCTCCCGTGTGTGCTGTATTAGACCGGGTTTGCCCCCGCCCCGCTCCCGGCTAGAGTGCACTGAGGCCCAAACACACTCTCCCAAGGCCGTTTTGGGGGTGTGGCCAGCTGTGACTCTTGATCTCAGGGTGCTGAGTTCAAGACCCATGTGGGTGTAGCAATTACGTAAGTAAATAAATAAATGAATAAACCAAAAAAAGGCCATTTGGTTCCAGCGTTCAGAGAAGATGGGGAGGAATAGGGGTTCGGTTGTGGAAGCTCGTCGGTGCTCAGGGGCTTGGTGCGGCTGGGACATGCCACGCCCAGCGTGAGACAGAGCCCCTCCCCCGGACCCTCCAGGGCCCAGGTCTGTGGGTGGGAGCAGGCCGGCCCCAGCCCCCCCGCCGGGCGCTCACCCTGTCTCTGTCCTCTTCGCACAATGGTTGAAGGAGGGCGCTGCGTGGATTCGCAGACGTGCTCAACACACTGTGCTTGGTGTCGACCCATCACAAACCTGTCCGAATCTTGTTTTCTCGAGAAAGCTTACGACGTCCATGGGGACGCCGCCAGCTCCCTCCTCCTGCTGGGCGCCTCTCCGTGCCCGGCCTGGCTCTGCCTGGGACGAGGGCACAGACCCTAGCCCTAGCGCCCCCGCTGGGGCTTCTGGGGTCTGTGTGGGGGTTTGTTTTTGTGGGATCCGGTTTAGCGGAGCATCATTTACGGGCAGTTCAGTCTCGGAGCTGGACCGCCGCGCACGGCATGTGGCTTCTGTGCACATTAAGGGGTCTGTTTGCGAGCCTCTGCTTCGTGCCCACGACCCTGCTCTTGCAGAAGGCCCTGAGGATCCTCTGACCAGCGCCGCCTCTAGGGCCACGTCCTCTGCCATCCGCGTCGTGGGCAGGTGCGCTGGCTGACCCCTCTCACGACCCGGAGGCCCAGCTGCTCGTGTCTGCAAGTCGTGGCCTTTCGTGTGTCCCAACGGCCCCGCAAGGCTCAGGGTGCTGGGCTGGCGTGGCCGTGGGGACGGATGGCAGCCGTGACCCCCCTTCTCTGCAGTACCCTCACTTCTTGAAGAGAGAAGGCAACAAGCTCCAGATTATGCTGCAGCGGAGGAAACGGTACAAAAACCGAACGATCCTGGGCTACAAGACGTTGGCGGCGGGCTCCATCAACATGGCCGAGGTGAGCGCATCCCCGCTCAGCTAGAGGCCCCCGTCCAGCCTGGCCTGACAGCCTGTGTGGCTGCCCTGTGGCCGCAGGCGGGGTCTGGCCCAGGGTGGGTCTGTCCTGTGCCCTCCCAGGGAGAGCGTCCTCTGGGACATCCACGTCCTCTTCCGTGTGCGCCAGCCCCGGCCTGTGGGCTGCCTAGGTGGGCGGCGCAGCTTACTGGGGAGGGGGTGTGAGCAGAAGGAAGTCCCCCGTCGAGGAAAGGAGGGAAGTTGGCGAAAACAGCCCACCGGCTGACCGCACGTGTCTCGGAGGACCTGGCGTCCCGAGCTGTGGTTGGCGTGGGGCTGGGGAGGAGCTCCGACTCTGTCGTGGACCGCACGCACCGCCGAGGGCCTGTGGGAGCCTTGGGGTGGGCCGGAAAAGGGGCACCCTTCACCGCCGTGGGGTCACGTTCAGGGCTGTCCAGGCAACTGTGACAGGAACGCGGAGGCGTGTTGGGGCCGGGCCGGGGCAGGGCGCCCCCTCCCGCCCCTGCCCTGCTCCTCTGGCCCGGGACCCCTGTGCCCAAGGCAAGCCCGCAGGCCTCCTGTTTCCCCTCAGACCCTACCTGTCTGACACTCCCGACCAGCATCCCTTTAGGCAGGTGGCACAGGCGCAGGGGGCATGAGAAGGGAGACCGGGCACTCGCACGGGCGCAGGGGCGCGTCTGCGCTGGGCAATCTTCCTAGCTTGGGTTCTGAGATGGTCGTGGTAGTGGATGTTAGCTTTCCCCAAAATTTCATTTTCATATTCAAGGAGTTGCACCCTAAATCAGGCTCCCCGAATTAAAAATAATCAGGTCCTGAAATCCCAACACCTGGATTTGGTCAAATGAGCCCAAAGGCAGCTTGTAGAGCACAGAGGCTCCAACCTGCAGGGGCGTCCTGGGCATTGTCACCAGGCAGGTGCGGGGGACTGTCCCTGGTCTGCTGGAAATCTCTCACGACCCGAACGGCTCCAGGGACTCACGGCCTGGTGGGCCAGCCTGATGGGTGTCGGCTTTGCCACACAAGAACCCCAGCCTGTGCTGATAGCCAGTGTTCCTGGGTCCCCCACGGACACGGGTCCCTGGACTCGGATCCCGGGTCTGGTGCCCTGCGCCACGGCCCCTTCTAGCGCCGAGCCCCGCCCCCAGGTGATGCAGCACCCCTCTGAGGGTGGCCAGGTGCTCAGCCTCTGCAGCAGCCTCAAGGAGACCTCGGTCAAGGTGGCCGAGATCTGGGTCTTCTCGCTGTCCAGCCAGCCCATCGACCATGAGGACAGCACCATGCAGGCGGGCCCCAAGGCCAAGTCCACAGGTGAGTGCGGCTGCTGGTGGCCCCGCCCTGCTGCCTCCTGCTACCTCCCGGCCCCCGCCTGCTGGGTTAGAGAAGCTGGGGAGGGTGGGGGGGCAAGGGGTTCTGGCTTCCTCTCTGGTCTCTAACCCCACGGGCAACACTGTGCCCTCTCTGGGAGCCCGGGCCGCGGGCACGTGAACTCAGCCGCTAGCAGGTCTGGGCTTGGCTACAGTGCCTTCTGAGGTTGGCCCGGTCCTGGCGTGGCTGTCGTCTCCGTCACAGTGGCAGCCACTGTCCCCTGCGGTGTAGGAGGGTACACAGGGGACCCCGTTGGGCAGGAGATCCAGGCTGACGTGTCTGAGATCCGTAGGGGCCACTGTGGGAGTGGAGAAGCGCAGGCCTGTCCCCCCAAAAGTCTACCTGGGGGTGCGGGGGCTGCGCATGGCTCCCCGCGGTCCAGGGGCCCCGAGCTCTGGCCGCCGCCTCATTGCCCGGACACTGGCCGGAATCTCCGGGTGCTCCCCCTTCCGTTTGCTCATTCCATAGATAACTACTCGGAGGAAGAGTATGAGAGCTTCTCCTCTGAGCAGGAGGCCAGTGACGATGCCGTACAAGGGCAGGTAAGCCGGGCCTGGCGCACGGCCCCCAGATGCTCAGGGTGTGGACGGCCAGGGACCCCCCGAGCTGCCAGCATGAGGGGGGCAGGTGGAGGCTGGGGGCCGGCCCCCGCGTGCTGCTGGCACACATCTCCCGCACCGGGTCCTGCCCCCTGCCTGCCAGCGCTCTGGGGGTGCCCTTTGCCAGCCCCTGTGCTTGTGTCCCCAGGACTTGGACGAGGAGGACTTCGATGTGGGGAAACCCAAGAAGCAGCGGCGATCGATAGTAAGAACGGCGTCCATGACCAGGGTCGGTGGAAACTGGTTTTACTAACACTGGGGAAGGGCTGGGTTGGGGGCTGGGGGCTGGGGGCTGGGGGCCCCGAATGGGCATCGGGGTGTGCGGCGGCCGTCCAGGAACCCCCATGGCCCAGCCTCTCCGAGGAGACGTGAAGGCAGGGAGACTCCACGGCCCTGTGCCGGCAGGCGGGCCAGGAGGCACTGGCCGCCGTTCTCGGGAGCGTCACTGGTGGGGTCCTCGAGCTCATCCCAGGCGGCCGCCCCTGGTCTATGGGCCGGGGACGAGGGGGATGATGGCCGTCCCGCTCGGCCCACTGCATGAGCAGAGCTGAGGAGACTGTCCCCGTCCTGCCTGTCCCCAGACGCGCCCCATGCGAGGCCCCTCCCCTGTTTCTGTGCCCAGCATCTGACCCACCCAGCACGGTGGCCCCCGGGGTTGCCCGGCTTCTCCTCCAGGAGGAAAGCTCCAGGCAGAGGCCTTAGCCCATCACAGAACGCCCACCGCTGGGCACAGAGCCCCAGGGTTAGTTCCCAGGGCTGAGCTGCCCCTGTGTGCGGGGACCCGGCCCCGTGGCCCCAGGCCCGGGCTGCACAGTGGTGGCCACAGAACCCGACAAACCTCTGTCCTCTCCTCTGCTGGGAGGCCTGGGCCTGGGCCTGGTACGGCAGGGGACCGTGGGACCCTTTTCTGGGGTCACGCCCCTGAGGGCTGTGGGGGCGGCTGCCTCACTCGGCAGCCAGAGCTCAGCCTTGGAGGCCCAGGGCAGCGTGGGCACTGTGGGGCCTTGCCGTCCCCTGCCCGCCTCGGGGGGTGACACGGAGGCCCCCAGAGGGAGAGATGCCGCACGCCCTCCCTGCGCTCCCCCGGGGCCCGGCCTCCCTCCCGCCGAGCCTGCGCGGCCCCCTGAGGAAGCCGCCCCTTGGGTCTGAGTCTGCCCTGCTTGTCCCGCAGCAGCAGAACTTCAAGCAGAAGGTCGTGGCGTTGCTGCGGAGGTTCAAAGTGTCAGACGAGGTGAGTGACCCCGCCGGGCCCGCTAGGCCCGGGTGTCCTGTGCGACCGGGGCTCTGGGGCGCCTGGGCCTCGTCCCGGCTCTGCCACCGACCGTCCCGTGGCCCCAGGTGCCGCGTCCTCGTCTGCGAGAGCGGGCCGTCCCCCCAGGGGCACCTGGAGGCCCGAGCGCGCCTGACCCGCAGCCCTGCGAGCCGAGCGGGAGGGAGGCTGCGTGGCGTTTGGGGTGTGACTTGGGTTTTGTGTCGTTCTGAGCTGAGTGTCCTTCAGGCCGTCGCCAGTTTGCCCGCGCCGCCTCCCGCTAGCTGTGCCCGCCCCCAGAGCCGCTGCGGGGGTGTGTGTGTGTGTCCACGTGTCACCGCCACACACGGTCGTGGGCACGGACAGCGGCGGCTGCTCGTCCACACGTGTGAGGCTGTCTCACAGGCGTGGCAGCGGCTCTTCTCTGTCTCAGCCTCAGTTTCCCCAGATGGTCCGCAGTTTCCGTAGGATTCCTGTCAGACCCCCGCTGCTGGTGTGCAGACCCCCTTGTCCCTGGACGTGCGCGCGAGTGCAGGGGACCCGCCGTAGACAGCGGCCTCAGGAAAGCACGCCGCTGAAGGACACACACCTTCTAGGGGGCTCGGGGGACAAGGGGGCCGAGAGCCCTCGGGGCGGGAAAGTGGGCTTTTTGGCAGCGGGTGGTGGCACAGCCGGTGGTCCCCGCGTGAGAGGCCCTCACGCCACGTCCCGGATTAGCCCCTGGGAGCCGGAGACCTAAACGTAAGCGCCTGCCCTGGGAAGCTCGGGGAGGGACCGCGGCTGCGGGGAGCGGCGTGGGAGGGACGGTGCGGGACACACAGGCCGCAGGAGCGGAACGGGCGAGTCAGCCCCCACCCGGGCGCGAACGCTTCTGCGCTGCCAACGGGCCGCGGGAAGACGAGCACGTGGAAGGTGCTGGCAGGTCGTAGGCCGTGAGGGAGCCGTGCCCACGAGCCGGGAAGCACCCCACGACCCCGAATAGAGACAGTCTGGATGAGAAATTAATTGTCCGGTTGGAGACTCGGTCAAAGGCTCAGGCTAGAGGAGGAGCCCGAGTTGTCAGCAAGCCCCTGGGCAGCTGCGGGGCGACCTCCCGAGGCCGTGAGGGCCGCCGGGACCTTGCAGGGTGGCGTGCAGCAGCGCCGGCAACGGTGGGGGGCAGCCGGACCCGCGTGCCGGCGGGAACGCCCACGGGCAGCCACGTGGAACACAGCCCGGCACTTCTTCCGAGTGTCCCCCTGACGCCTAACTGGCCATCCCGCCGGCCGTCCCGCATCTGGTACCCATCCCGCAAGATCCAGGATGTCTACACGAAGACCCAGAGACAGACCGTCCCAGGAGCTTTGTCTGCGGCAGCAAAGCCTGGGGCGTCCATCCGCTGGCAGGCTAGGCTAGACACACGGCAGAGCCCCGTGCCGAGGGCCGCACGCTGTGTGACCACTTCTGTGACGTTCTGGCAGAAGCCCACACGTGGGGACGGAAGTCAGTTCAGGGTTGGGAGGAGGGGACAGCGAGAGGGCAGGAGGCCGTGGGGAGGGAGCCCTTCCAAGCCCTGACCGCGGGGCGGGCCCGTCCCAGGCGGCCCTGCACTCCCGCTACCATTTCTCTGTTGAAGCGTGAACCACGAGGGGCAGAGTGGCCGTGCCACGCCCGGCCCCCGGTGACCGGAGGTCCCAGGGGCCACCCAGCGTCTGGCACAACTGGGCTGGAGAGGGGGTGCTTGGTGGCTCCGTGCCCTCTGCCCATCGGTCCTGCCAAGGGGACCCCACCGGCCAGCCCTCCCGTGTCTGACCTCACTGTAGGTCCTGGATTCGGAGCAGGACCCTGCAGAGCATGTCCCCGAGGCAGAGGAGGACCTGGACCTTCTGTATGACACGCTGGACGTGGAGAACCCCAGCGACAGTGGCCCGGACCTGGAGGACGATGACAGCGTCCTCAGCACCCCGAAGCCAAAGCTCAGGTGAGCACGCACGCAGCTCCGTCTGCCCCCGGCCCCAGCCCCCAGCGGGCACAGCCCCGCCGTCCCACGCGCCGTAGGCCCACAGGCGGCCTGCATTGAAGACCTGGGCTCCGCGTTGGAGCGGAGGGGAGATGTGCGTCCCTGCAGGCGGCCCGGTCTGCAGTGTTGGGGGAGAAGTGACGTGACGGGGCCACGTCTGCCTTCTGGGAAGATCTCTCTAGAATCCACTGGGAGCGTGAAGACAGGAGACCCGTTAGGAGGCACCCGTGGGCTCTGGCCTAGGCGTCGGCCGCCGCCCACCACGCACCCTGCCTGCAGCCCCTCCCCTGGGCTGGGCCGCCTTCTGCTGGGCCGGGTCTCTGCTTCTGTGGCTCACATCATCGCGGCCGGCGGCTGCCCCTGCAGAGCCCATCGGGGGCCGACTGCTACTCTGTCGCAGGGTGTGCGTGGGCGTCTGGGGCCCCGTCCCTGGGCGGCTCTGTCACCAGACGGCACACGCCCCACCCACCATTTCAGCCTGTGCTGTGTTCTGAGCCTCTGGGTCCCCCCATCTCTGCCCTGTTATCTGCCGGGGGCAGGGGTTTGGCTGCTGCCAGCACCCTTGTGGCCGGAGCACGCCACCGTGTTGCCGCGGGGCTGTCCGGGGGGCCTGAGGCTCCCCTGCCCCCCGTGCCTCCGGCCGCCCTGCCCAGGGAGGAGGCTGGGAGTGGGGGGGTTTCAGGGAGGCGGGTGTCCGAGCCGGTGGAGGGGCCGAGGGGCTATAGGCGGTGTGGCGCTCCATGTCCTCCCCTGGGCTGTGGCTCCCGGGCCGCTGCCCTGCGGCCCCAGACCCCAGGAGCACGGGGGCCGCGCCGTCTGGCAGGAGGGTCCTGGGCATGACCTCTGTCCGACCCCGCACCAGGCCCTACTTCGAGGGGCTGTCGCACTCCAGCTCGCAGACGGAGATCGGGAGCCTCCACAGCGTCCGGAGCCACAAGGAGCCCCCGAGTCCGGTGAGCCGGCCGTGGCAGCAACCTCCCTCCCAACGGGCCCTCCGGCGGGGGCGGCCATCTGTCTGGGTCGGTCTGCACAGCGTGACACTGTGCCGCTGCCGGTGTGCAGCCCCCCCTCCCGATTCCCTCCTTGTCCCCTAGGCCGACGTGCCTGAGAAGACTCGGGCCCTGGGAGGCAGGCAGCCGAGCGACAGCATCTCAGACGCGGTGACCCACGTGAGCAGACGCCCACACGTGCCCTGGGCAAGCACAGAGCCCGTTTACCCGCTGCCCTGAGGGGCCCTAGCTCAGCCTCGTGGGACCGGGGCCAGAAGCACAGTGAGGGTGCCCCTGGCTCACCTGCACCCGAGGGACGGTCAGGGTCTCCGGAATCGCCCTCATTCCCAGAGGACGGGGTGTCCCCCTGCTTTGTCGTCAGCACGGGCTCTGTGAACCCTGCGGCTGACTCTGCCCTTGTACGGGTTCTCAAGGAAGATGTCCGGGGCCCTGGGGCAGGTTTGTGGGGGGCTCGGGGAGGCTTGGTGCCGGTCTCCCCTGGCAGCCGGGGCGAGCAGCCCCGTGGGTGGAAGTGGAGGTCAGCTCGGCTCCCCGGGGAATGTGTGTCTGTGCCGCGCATGGGGACCTGTCGGCCCGAAAGCAGCCCCCACCCCCCACCCAAACCAGGGGCTCCTCGGCCTGAGCCTGTGGCCCCTGAGAGGAGGCCCTGCGGGGTGTGCTGTGCCATCGGGCCCCCTTGTCTGCCCCTCAGAGCACGCCCGCCCCCGGGGAGCAGCCGGCACAACCCGAGGACAGCCCGGAGGCGGAGACCTCCACCCTGGACGTGTTCACTGAGAAGCTGCCGCCCAGCGGGCGCATCACCAAGACCGAGTCCCTCGTCATCCCCTCCACCAGGTGACAGGGTGCCCCGGGAAGGCGCTCAGCCAGGCATTGCCCACTCGGGCCAGTGGGGGCTAGAGTCCCATCTGACTGGATGAGAAGCACTTAGAAGCACAGAGATTTCGGGGTCCACCCCTCAGATCCATGTGGGACCCCCGCCCCCTGTCTGTAGCCAGCTGCCAGCAGGCCTTCTGGGGCTGAGGTGTGGCCCCTGTGGACCGGCGTAGCCCGGGGCGCCGGTGTGGGGGAGTGTGCCCAGCTGGGCCCAGAGCCCGGTGCGGTCACACAGCAGCCGCCGGCAGCTCTGTGGCCCTGCCCCCGCCCCTCAGGGTGGGCGTCACGGAGGTGGGGGTCTGAGTGTCAGGGACCCGGGCAGCTTCCCAGTGGGGGACACTCCCGCAGCGGCTCCTACCTGCCCCACGGCCCTCTCGGTCCACCTGGGGGGTCACCTCAGAGCCCCTCCCTGGCCCACCCTGCAGCGGTCTTTGTGTTGCCGCTGCCGCCAGGCCCTGCGTTCCTGCCCCGAGACCCGCTGGGCCGGGGCCTTCTGCGGGGGCAGCAGCGCCCCTTCCGCGGGGCTGTGGCTCCACGCCACCGGCTCGCACCGGCTGCATTGGGCTTTCCGCCCTCGATGACAGCGCGTGTGCCAAGTGTGGGCGTGGCCGCCACGGGGGCCCTCGCCCCGCAGAGGAGCCCGCGCCGCCTGCCCCTGGCCCCACGAGCCTGCGTGGGTCCACCCCGGCCCCAGCCTGTGCTGCGTCCCCGCAGGTCCGAGGGGAAGCAGGCCGGCCGCCGGGGCCGGAGCACGTCCCTGAAGGAGCGGCAGCCCGCGAGGCCGCAGAACGAGCGGGCCAACAGTCTGGACAACGAGCGCTGCCCGGACACGAGGAGCCAGCTGCAGGTGCGTTCTGTGGGGGCTGCGGGCAGAGGCCATGGCCGCCCAGAACTGACACAGTGCGGGCAGCTCCGGGGGCGGCGGCCCGGCCACCCCGTGGGGCCCAGTGACCGCTGTCCAGTGCAAAGCTGAGTTCCTGAGCAAGGACGGAGCTGGTCTCTCCTGCCCACTACTGGGGAGCGGGGGTCCGCTGGGCGGGGGGCGGCTGCAGCACCCCCTCACCAGTGTGGATGGGCCTCGTGTCTCCAGATCCCCAGGAAGACTGTGTATGACCAGTTAAACCACATTCTCATCTCTGACGATCAGCTCCCTGAAAACATCATTCTCGTCAACACCTCCGATTGGCAGGGGCAGGTGGGGAGGGGCCGGGTGTCCTCCCCAGGGCAGCGGTCGGGGCGGGGGGGTCGTCCCTGGGCAGCGGGGGGGGGGGGGGGGGGGGGGGGGGGGGGGGGGGGGGGGGGGGGGGGGGGGGGGGGGGGGGGGGGGGGGGGGGGGGGGGGGGGGGGGGGGGGGGGGCCGTCCCCCCGGCAGCGAGAGCCCCTGTCCGGCCTGCGCGGCGTGGAGGTGCGGTGCCAGCCGCGGAGCGTTGGGGCCCAGGCCGCGCCCTCCTCGCTCGCAGTTCCTGTCGGAGGTCCTGCAGAGGCACACACTCCCCGTGGTGTGCACGTGCTCTCCGGCGGACGTCCAGGCGGCTTTCAGCACCATCGTCTCGAGGATACAGAGATAGTGAGTCGGCCGGGCCCCTGCAGCTCTGTCCCGGGGTCCCGGGGGCGGCTCGGGGGCCGGTTGGACTGCAGCCCCGTGGTCTGTCCGGATGTGGGCAGTGGGGGCGCGACCTGGGTTGGTGGCCATCTCGGGGTCATGAGTGGGCTGCCGTGGCCCAGCGCTCCGCCCTCCCTGCCCTGGGTGCGCGGGGTGGTCCCGGCAGCAGGGACGGCTCCCTGAGGCGTCGGTCCCCTCTCTGTCCTGCCCCCGGGGCCGCAGTTGCAACTGCAACTCGCAGCCGCCGACCCCCGTGAAGATCGCCGTGGCCGGGGCGCAGCACTACCTCAGCGCCGTGCTGCGGCTCTTCGTGGAGCAGCTGTCCCACAAGACCCCTGACTGGCTGGGCTACATGCGCTTTCTCATCATCCCGCTGGGTGAGGGGCTGTGGGGGGAAGGGGGAGGCTTGCCTACTGCGAGCGCCAAGCGCCGTCCGCACACCCCCACCGCCAGGGGCCGTGCGGCCTGACCGCCCCCCTCGGCTCGCAGGCTCCCACCCCGTGGCCCGGTACCTGGGCTCCGTGGACTACCGCTACAACAACTTCTTCCAGGACCTGGCCTGGAGGGACCTCTTCAACAAACTGGAGGCCCAGAGCGCCGGTAGGGCCCCCCCGGCGTCCTGCCACCTCGCCTCCCTGGGGAGAAGTGGGGCCTCCGCCCGGTGCTCCCCACGGGCCACTATGGGCCGAGGGCGAGGGCTCCCGGGGATTCAGAGATGCCGTGAGGGCGGAGGGTCCCTCGGCCACCCCCAGTGTTGCCACTGCTCCCGGGCTGGGAACCGGGTGGCCTGGGGGGCAGCACGTGGGGTGGAAGGGGAGTGTGGCCCCCACGGACCCTGCCCGGCCTTCTCGTGCAGCGCAGGACACGCCCGACATCGTGTCGAGGATCACACAGTACATCTCGGGGGCCAACTGTGCCCACCAGCTGCCCATCGCGGAGGCCATGCTGACCTATAAGCAGAAGAGGTAGCTCTCTGGGCCCGGGGCGGGCAGGGTGGGGGCCCTGCTCCACGGCGCAGCCACGGGCCGCCCTGGGCCTCCCTCCCGCTGCTGGTCTCAGAGCCTTCAGGCAGCACGGGGCCTCCTGGGACGGTCAGCAGGGACAAGCCTGCTGGCCGAGGGGTGGATGCTGAGCCGGGCTTGGGGGGGGTGTGCCGTGAGCGGGCCTGGCAGCCCCGGGTCCTCCTGTGACTTAGTGAGGAGCAGCTGGTCAAGCTTCCTCCCTGTCGTACGTTGGACTTTCCCATCATGAGGGTTGAAGGGGCACCTGTCACGCGGCCTTGTCCTAGCAGTGACCTGCTCGTGGGGTCGCAGACCCGGGCTCCTTCAACCTCCGGGGTTCCCGGGCCTGGAGACACGTTCTCGCCCTGCCCCTGGGCGGTCGGCGGGCAGGAGCAGGGTTGGGGGAGCGCGGCCGAGGCCGCCTGGGGGTCTGGCTGCCAGGCCCGCGAGGGCGGAGGGCCCCGCAGGGAGGTGGGCTGAGGGGCCGGCGCTGCATCCGGTTGGACGGGGAGAAGCGTCCCTGCCCCCCGTGTGCGGGCGGGAGACCACAGCTGCCGGCTGGCCGCACGGGCCGGACCAACCACACGGTAACGTGTCTGTGTTTTCTCTTTTGGTGCCTTTCCGAAAAGGAAAAAGAACTTTCACTTTGACTTTACCCTCAGGTACCGCTGTCCCTGGGTCGCTGCGCCACGTCCCCAGGCTGGTCTTTAGGGCTGTTTAGCAGTAGGAGCTGGCAGGGGTGCCCCGGGCCGGGCCTCTGCTCTCCGGCCCCCGCCCAGCTGGAAGGGGCGCTCGGCACGGTGGGCCGGCAGCCAGAGCTCGGCCTGAAGCAGCCGCCGAGTTGAGCCCGTGCGTGGGGGTCTGTTTCTGAAGCCCTGGGCACCGCCTCCTACAGAAGCGGGTGCCTGGGCTCTCACCGCGAGCCTCTGGCCAGTGAGGCCACGCGGGCCGCGTGCGGACTTTGGTCCCAGCACAGTGCGCCTGCCCACCCGACTCCCGGGCCCAGCAGCCCGCTCACGACCGCATGGCTGCTGCCTCTACGCGTGAGGGGTGAGGCCGGGGGTGGAGGGCGCCCGGACGGCGCCCACTCAGCCTGGCTGTGGGCCCTGCGCCCCGGGCTGCCAAGAGCGGCACAGAGGGGATCCCAGCTGGGTGGGCGGCCAGACCACTAGGACCCCCATGCTCGGTGAAGGGCTTTCACCCCCACGGGGTCCCCCCTCGAAAACCTGCACGTTGAGAGCCACTCGCCAGGGCTCCCCCAGAGCTGTCCTCTTGTTTGGGGCCCCCCTTTCCTGTCCTGGTGGCCTGCCTGTCGGGCCCCCCACCCACTGCTCCACCCTGGGTCTTGGGCTTTTTCTCTCCTGGGCCCCAGGCAGCCTCCTTGCTGGACAAGCCAGGAGGAGGGCTCCGCGTTTCTCTGCGGTCCTGCTAAACGAGCCTTGTGCGCTAACGAAAGACCAGCCGCGGTGCCCGTGACGCTCCAGCTGCCCCGGGCACCGTGCCGGGGACGCCCGCAGCCCGCTTGCCTCCTGGCCCCAGCCTCTCGTCTCTCCGGCCAGGGCTCAGGGGACCCTGGCCCTCGTCCCGTGTCCCTGCCCCCACCTCCGCGTCACAGTGGTGACACCAGCCCCTGGGGTCGGGCCCCAGGGAGGCCCAGCGTGTTGGCCACCCTTAGAGCCCGGGACAGGAGGTCTGCGGGTTGCCTCTGTCGGCTGGGACAGAGGACAGAGGCTCAGAGACCCAGGAGAGGGTGGGCAGTGGACATGGCCCTCGGGGCCCTGTCCTCCTGCCCCCTGAGAGCACCTGCAGGGAGGGTCTGCACCGCATGCCGCTCCCGGCCTGACCTCGACCACACCTGCTGTGTGCAGTCCCAAAGCTCCCCGGGGGCAGGTCCCGGGACTGCGTCCTCTGTGCCCCCAGCTCTGTGTCCTCAGCCTTGAGCTGAGGTGTATTTGTGCTCCCCCCCCACCCCCCTGGTCTCATGAGCCAGAGGCCCAGGGGCCCCCACCACGGAGCCACACATGGGAGCCTTAGGAGTTTTGACCCCTGCCCCGCCCAAAACAGGCCCAGAGAGTGGGTGGCGAGGCCTCAGTGGTGAGCCGGTGTCACCCCTGTCCCGCTGGGCGTGTGTCGCGTGCTGGATGTTGTGTGCATGGCCAGAGGCTCGGCTTGGCTGCTCAGACCCGGCAGCACCCCTGTGTGCTGGCGTCTCCCGGCGGCCCCTCCAGGCCCGCGTCTGCCTTCCTGTGTGCTGCTCGTGGGGAGGGTCTGGGCCCCTGTGGGTGGGAGCCCCCCACCCTGGGCTGGGGGGTCTCCCGAGGACCTCGCATGTGCAAGCGGGCCCGGGCCCAGGGTTCGAGTTGCCGTGTTATCTTTGGAAACCTCTGTTCCCTCAGGTCAGAGAGGCTGGGGTTTTGGCCGTTCTCAGCCGGGATGGCTCGGATCTGTAGGTGGTTTTATCCAGAAGCATCTGCCAGGTCTTCCACGGAGGTGTGGTGGGCGGTGCCGGGGCAGAGGCCGTGGGGCCCTGTGGCCAGGGGGCACCTAGGGGCCTGCCAGCCGCCGGCCCCCTCAGGCGGGTGCTGTGCCTTGGGGCAAGGACCGCGCCTCCTGCCGGCACCGGCCTTGGGAGCCGGTGTGCCCTCCCTGCCGGCTCCGTGCACACTTGCTGGGGCACGCTGGCCGGGCGCCCGCCTCCATCCCCTCAAGAGCAGGGCCAGGGCTGCTGCCGGCCTCTGGGTGGGGGTGCTGCCCGGGCGTCTCCCCAAACGGCCCTGTGCCTGGGGGCTCCATGCCGGCCAGCACGTGGGCACAGCAGAGCCCATGCAAGCCGGAGGAGGTCTGCTCTCTGACGTCAGCGCGGACGTTCTGGGCAGGAGACGGAAGAGGCAGAGCTGGGCGGACGGCCCGGGAGCCGAGGAGGCTGGGCAAGCAGGCACCGCCCTTCTCTGAGGTCTCAGGAGGCCCAGCACTGGCCCTGCCCGGTGGGTTCTCCCAAGGTGCCCGAGCACCCTGGCCCCCACTGGGAGAGCCACTCGGGCCCCGGCCCCACGGCGGAGACCGGTCACTGCTGCAGAGATGAGCTGCAGGCCTGGCCTGGCCCACGGAGCTCAGACTCCGTGGTTTGTGTGCCTTTGGCTGCCGCCCACATGCCCCGCCCCCGAGGGCCCTCTGATGCGCAGGCCTTCAACTGCGATCTCGTAGACGAGACTCACGGGGCCCAGTCCAGACAGAACCTCACGGCCGCCCGTGCTGGCTGGCCTCCTCCAGCAATGCAGCCCCGAAGCCTCAGTGTCACCATGAGTCTGCCCTTGGGGGGGGCTCTGCCAGGGCACGGTATGTGCACCCCACGCCCGGGGCCGGAGGCCTGGGGACTGCCCCTGCCCCTTCCCTCCGGTTGGTGCAGGCTTCACCTAGACTGGAAGAAACTCCACAGCCTGGCTTTCGGTCACCCCGCTCGCTGGAGGGCCTGGGGCCTGGGGCACACGCAGCTGTCGTCGTGGGGCCGAGTGGAGAGGAGGCCCGCAGGGTGACGGGCTGGACAAGCTGGGCTCCGGCTCGGCCCCAGAGCTGAGCCGAGGGCCGGAGGGCCGGGCATGGGCGGCTCGAGGCCCCGGTGCTGCCTGCCGTGCAGGGCGGGAGGTAACTGTGTGTTTCTTGTTCTTAGCCCTGACGAAGAATCCTCTCAGAAGTTCATTCCCTTTGTAGGGGTGAGTACTTCCCTGGCGGAGCTTGGGCCTTCCCCGAGGCACCTCTTCCCCAGGCTGGCTTTGCCTGCGTGGTGGCTTTACCAATCTCCCCAACTCTTTTAGAGTGTCTGGTTGTGCATTAACCTGATACGTTCCCGACCCTTCTTTGCCAATTTGAGTGGAACACCCCTTTAAGTCACTCCCCCCACCCTAGAGCCCGTGGCTTCCTGCCCATGCAGAGTAGGGCTGGGCTGGGCCCAGAGGTGGTCGCTGCTCCCAGCTCTGCGGGGCGCGGGCTTCGTGCTCAGCACGTCCCGGGCCCACGGGCAGGCTCGGACTCCGCTGCGGGTGGGCGCCCAGGCTCCGCAGGGCCTCGGGACGGGTCCCTCCGGGATGGGGCGGAGGGGCACTCCTGGCCCTGCGGAGCCACCGGATGGGAAGGCGTGCCCCCACGCCAGCCTGCTCAGCCGGGACTGTGCCTTGTAAACCAGGAGGTTTGTCTTCCCCCCACGGCTGAGGATGAACGGCTGCCGCGCACCAGCCGGGCCAGGACGGCCGGTCTCCAGAGCCGGAAAGCTCGCTGCGTGGCCTCCAGCAGCGTGGCCCGCAGCCCCGACATCCCCTGCGGGAGCCGCAGGCAGCCCAGCAGACGGGCCCACCAGGCAGAGCAGGGCGTCGGCACCCTTGCTGACCCTGGCCCGCCGTCTGGGCAGCTAGCGGCCTTCCTGGGACGGAGTTAGTGCAGGGCTGCCTGTCTCGGGGGCCTTCTGTAGCGACAGGAGGGTCCTGGCCCACCGGAGACCCCTGTGGACACTGGAAGTGCCCGTGTGACGGAGACAGAAGTGGTCACTTCACTGGTTTAATCCTACGCGGCTCCCACAGTGGTCAGCCACGTGGCGCCTGCTGCAGGCCCCAGGCTGGACAGGGCTCCCCCAGCCCAGGCCCGGCCACCTCTGTCAGCCCTGCTCCAGCCCAGGGGCTCCCCGGGAGGGCGGGGCCCGGCAGCCGGGCAGCCAGGGGAGATGGCCCGCGGCGTCTGTCTGCAGCCCGGCGCACGGGCGGGAGGCCTGGCAACTCCCCACGCTGCCACCAGCCCACATCCCATTGCCTTGCAGGTGGTGAAAGTTGGGATAGTGGAACCGTCCTCGGCCACATCAGGTAACGCCGTGCTCCCTGCCCCCAAGGCCGCTCTGGCCGCAGAGGCAGAGGGAGCTCAGCGCTGCCCACCTCCTTCCCAAAGGTGACTCCGATGACGCGGCCCCCTCGGGCTCCAGCGTGCTCTCGTCCACCCCACCGTCCACGTCTCCCGCGGCCAAGGAGGCTTCGCCCACTCCGCCTTCCTCCCCGTCGGTGAGCGGGGGCCTGTCCTCCCCCAGGTGAGCGTGGCTGCGGGAGGCAGGCGCCCCACCCCATCCTGCCGTGAGCCCCTGATGCAGTGGGGCCTCAGGCTGGCACTGAGGAGCACTCGTGGCCGTGGCTGTGGCCACACCCCCGCGATGCCAGCCAACAGAGGGTCCAGTTGGAGGGGGCGCTCAGAACAGCCATGGGGAAGACAGATGCCCCATCGGGTGGGGGTGGCACAGGTCCTGGCTGGCTTGGGAGACTTGTCTCCCCCCCCCCCCCGCCCCAGGGGCGCTGGGACAGAAGCCACACAGAGTAAGTGAACGGGACGGGAGACTGAGATGTGGGTAGCAGCTGTGGCCGGGAGGTGGGGTGGTCAGCAGCCCCTCCCAGCCACCCCCATGGGCCCCAGGGCCCTAGGGCTGCTCCCGGGACCCGTGAGGGCCACACCTCCGGGTGACTGGTTGACCTCGGCCCTCCCGACTCTAAGGGGTGGCTGGAGAGAGCAGACGAGTGGCCGGCCTAGGTGCTCGGGGTGACCTCCGTGTTGTAGACTGGGCTGTCCTCAGAGGCCCCAGGGCTGGGGCCCCCAACCCCACCCAGGCGGTCCCCTGGCCTGTGCCAGCTGCCGGGCGAGGACAGAGGAGTGAGGCCCCCTCTGCTTTTGCAGCCAGGGCGTCGGCGCCGAGCTGATGGGGCTGCAGGTGGATTACTGGACGGCAGCCCCGCCTGCAGACAGGAAGAGAGAGGCAGACAAGAAGGACCTGCCCACCACCAAAAACACGCTCAAGTGCACCTTCCGGTCTCTCCAGGTCAGCAGGCTGCCCAGCAGTGGCGAGGCCGCGGCCACGCCCACCATGTCCATGACCGTGGTCACCAAAGAGAAGAACAAGAAGGGTGAGGTGGGGGGGTGGGCCGACTGGTGGGGGAAGCGGCAGGGTGGCCGGGCAGGCCCTGAGGTCGCCACGGGTCTGGGCGCCGCTTCTGACCACGGCCCCGAGCAGCGAGCCGCGGCCGCCTGGGTGGGCGGGAGGGCTGGTGGCCGCGGTCTCAGTGGAGTGTGGGCGGCTCAGGACAGCGGGGCCCCGAGGGCCGTGGCTGAGCCCTGCAGCCCTTTCTCTCCTAGTGATGTTTCTGCCCAAGAAAACCAAGGACAAGGACGTGGAGTCCAAGAGCCAGTGCATCGAGGGCATCAGCCGTCTGATCTGCACGGCCAAGCACCAGCAGAACATGCTGCGGGGTGAGCGCCTGCGGGGCCCACAGGTCCTGCCCTCGGCGGGGAGCCCGCGAGGGGGTTCCTGGGCCCCAGTCCCTGTCGGTTCTGCCTGAGGTCCGGAAGTCACCGAGAGGAAGGTGGAGTGCTTTTTAAAATTCTGCCAACACTTTGTCTTGCTGTGAAGCGCGTATCACGTAGTTCGAGCTTCGAACCCGTTTCGATAAAGCACCGGTGCACACAGAAGAGCTTTTTAAATTCTGAGAAATAATTTCTCAGTCCTTTCCCTTCTTTTAAGATTGATTTTTACATCTCAGACCTTTTTTAGAAGATACCCTGCAACTAGTTAATTCAGAACACGGAGCCCAAAGTGTTTTTCTCTTCATGGGTTCAAGCGTGACGACCACGGTGGTCGAGAACGGCTCCGCCTTCCTCTGTGGCCTTTCTGGTTTAAGTGCAGGGTGTCTGAACCCAGCTCGCAGACCCCTGCTGGGGCCGAGGGGCTGTGGATGGGCAGGTCCCCGAAATCGGGGCGAAGCCGGCCACCACAGGTGGCCAGGAGCCGGGGGAGGGCAGGCGGCCGGGCGGTGGGACTGCCCAGCGGATGTCTCGCGGGCACCTGGGGTCCCCCCCGGGGGGGCTGGGGCGCGGCGGGCCGGCCGGTCAGGTGGTCTTGTCCTCGCAGTCCTCATCGACGGCGTGGAGTGGAACGACGTCAAGTTCTTCCAGCTGGCGGCCCAGTGGTCCTCCCACGTGAAGCACCTCCCCATCTGCATCTTCGGGCGCTCCAAGTCCGCCTGCTAGCCGCGCCCCGGGGCCCCGGTCGGCGCGCGCCGGGCGGGCCCAGCTGCTTGGCTGCTAACATTTCAGTTTACTACGGAGACCCTTAAACACACACAGAGAAACGGTCTTAAATATGAATGTGCTCTCCGCCCAGAAACTCTCGGGGAGCCCCCCGGAGCCCGCTCACTGCTCTGCCCATTAACCAGACGTGCCGGGGGCGGGAGGGCAGGCGGGCTGAGCTTGGAGAACCACAAGGTGCGTTCCGGCCTCAGGACCTCCCAAGCCCCCCAGCAAGAAGGGTCCTCACCTTCTCGTCCCGTCCTTCCTGAGAGCGAGGACTCTGCTTCCTCAGGGAGCTGGGGTCAGGCGGGCGGCCGCACGGACCCGTGGGTGCCTGTGTGCCCGGACACAGAGCTGGGTGCCGCAGGCTGAAGGCCGGCCTCCCGTCGGGGGCGCCCTGAGCAGAACACGGAGGCCGGCCCGCCGTCCAGCGGCCGAGAGACGCCCCAGCACCGCCCGCTCGTGGTTCCCAATAAACTCCAGCCTCGCGGGGCCGCGGAGGTTTTATAGTAGCGGATATTTTTAATGCTTTTAAATACACGTGTGATGTAGCTGCCGAACAGACATTGCTCTCCCAATGTCCCGGCGGCCCCTGGGGCTGGGGTCCCGCGTCCCAGCCCCCCAGCCCCCGCCTCACCATCACTGTGCTTCTGCTGGCCGTCCCTGCCCCGCACTGAGCAAGCACGGCGGCCCCCGTCGCTGGCCCAGCCCGCTCCACCTCCCCTCCCCCCTGGCCCCCAGGCCCACCTGCCGGCTAGGGGGTGTCTGGGCCCATGCAGCCTCCTGACCCGGAGGTACAGCCGGGGGCACCCTTTGAAGAGGCACAGAGCCCTGGCCCCTCCGGGCCGAGCTCCCTAGAGCAGGGTTGTGGGTTTGGGTCCCACCCTGGGTGGTAGCCTCACCCCTGCCTTCCCACCTGCAGCAAGAGTCCAGCCCCGTCCCGTCCCGCTGCTTCCCCCCGCCCCCCACAGCCCTGCAGCCCACTCTGCACGGGAAGAACCCACCAGTTCCCATGCTTCGGCAGCTGTGGCCCTGGGTCCCTGGTAGCCCACCCAGGGGGCCACACCGGCCATGCTCAACACGGTGCCCAGTGCAGGGCGGAGGCTGCAGCCCATTCCCGTTCTTCCAGAGGACGGGCCTCACCAACGGCCCATCGCACCTACAGGTCTGCCCCCGGGGCGGTGACCTATTTGCTTGCTTCCTCCCCCAAGGCAGTACAGGGTGTCAGCCTCATGGCCAGTGCCCCTGGGCTAGCTAGGGAAGGGGACGCGGGCCTCACCTTGTGGATGGCCCTGCCTCAGGGGTGCGAGCAAGACCTTCCCCGTAAGGGCCCAGACTCCTCCCCTGACAGCTCCTGGCCTGGAAGGATGGGGTCGGGGTGCAGGCCACCGAGCCCCGGCGCCTCCGGTGCCCTGGTGGCATCCACCAGCAGCTACCCTCAGAAGCAGGCCCTGGTTCCTGCCGCTGGGCCTCTGCCCCTGGGCCTGCAGAGCCTGGCTCCAGTCTGTCCTGTCCCTGAGTGCCACGGGGCCCACCCGCCACACTATCCCCAGGCCCGGGAGGTCACGCACAGAGTCCCAGCCACCGTGACTCCCTCCGAGACCTAGGCTGCGTGCACCCCTGTGCCTCAGTTTCCCCAGTGGCTAAACAGGGATGGTCGGGATTCCCCTGCCTACCTCATGGAGCTATTCTGAGGATCCATGGAAAAGCACTTTGTCCCTCCAAGGAAGATGATGCAGAAGCCAAAGCCATCTGTGACTGAGCCAGAGTGCCGCTGTCAGCAGGGGAGGGGGGGTGGGGGGGTGAGGTACGTGGGTCCCAGGTAGAAGCAGCCCCTCCGACCAAGGGTTCTCAGCCCATTGGGCGACCAGACGGATGTAGGCTGGACTCAGAGGGCAGGCCGCCCATCACCACTGGGCAAGGCCCAGGCCAGATGGGGTCCCACTGCCTCCCCGCTCCTCCTGTGCCCTCCCCTGGGTCACTGTGTCCTCAGGGCATGCTGGCCTGTGTCCTGAGTCAGTGTCATGGCTGCAGCTCCGGAGGTGGCCAGCGACGGCCTTGCCACACTGTCCTGGCCCCCAGGTTAGGGACCAGACTGCTCTCGGGGTCTGGCCTTTGCCCTGGGGCGGACTCCTCATTAGGAGACAGGCCCTGTGCTTCTGGGGGCCAGCTGCCTGGGCTTCCAGGCCTGTCCCCAGCCCCCTCCCAGACCTGGGCTCCGTAGGCGCAGGAGGGAGAGCGCGTCCCAGCCGGCAGGAGCCTGCGCCAGCCCGAGGGCCAGGCGACCACCGAGGGGCCACAGCCTCCAGGCCGAGGGGGGCGCCGCCCTCGGCTCTGCAGACCCCGACCAGCTCATCCTGCATTTAGTTTCTAGGACGGACGTGTTGCCAGGGTTTTCTTTTGTTTTCTTTTTAAATGGAAAACGGGATTAATGTAAATAGCCTTTTTGGGGAACAGATTCTAATCTGTCACGTATGTGACCACGTGGACTATTTTAAGGTGCTGATGCAACACTAATAAACCTGGGGGCACCCCTGGCCTCCCTCCCTCCCTGCTGTGTGATTCCTCCCGGGCCCCGGTCCTGGCGCGCCCTCCGCGGCCCCGGGGAACAACGGGGGGCGGGGCACGTGGGGGGCACTGCCCAGGCCAGCGTAGGGGACGCCGCGGGGGGGGCGGGGCGCGAGCGCAGGCCCCGGCGGCTCTGGCCGAGGAACCCCGAGTCCCGAACTACGCCTCGGAGAGCGTCCAGGGCCGGAGGAGGGGGGCATCTGCGAGGGGAGCCCTCTGAGCGCCTCCGGGTCACACCACGCACACGCCTGCAACAAGTCCCCGGCCGCGCACGACCCCTCGGGCCACAGCGCAGGCGCGGCGCAGGCCGGAAGCGGAAACGGGGGGGCGGGGACAGTCCCAGAGGCACTTCCGCTGCGCTGGGTCCCGCCCCCTCGGAGCTCCAGGAGCCGCTGTGGGCCACACCCCTGTTCTCTGGCCGCCCCCACGGGGAGGACCCGCCCCTCCGCCTCGCACCCCCGGCGGACCCCGCCCGCAGCTCCTCGTGCGCCCGACGTTGCCCCGCTCCCGCGCCCGCCGCGCACCCCATCTCTCCGCCCTTGTACTCCTTACTCTTGGGGTGCCCCGCCCCCGCCGGCCTAGCCCAGCCCCCCGCCCCTCTGCGCCCCGCACTCCCGCCTACCCCACCCCTCCCCGCCCCCGCCGGCCTAGCCCAGCCCCCCGCCCCCC